>JAJJBR010000232.1:0-30464 GCA_022817965.1 Solanum lycopersicoides
GAGCTAGTGGAGCATGTTCCACTAGCGTTTCTTTCCTGTTTTATTCAGACATTGTATTGGTGCCATTTTGGCAAGTACATCTTTATTACTATATTATGCTATTTCTTTCATTTGATGATCTTAATATTAGATGGTTGATGGTGAACACTTATGTATTAATGAGAATGTTTAATAAGTAAGTTAAGAAACAAAAAGTTTCAAATTTTCCGCTAAAATTAACCTAGATGACGTAAAAATGACGTAAGTAAGCTTGTCTGCGACCTCTGAGAGGTCAACGACGCCGGTCTCGTCTGAGGTCTAGACTCCGGTCGTGACATAAACATATTCGTAATCATTGTCATAATCATACAAGAACACCACTAGAACCATCCCTTAGGATCCCACATGTGCAATGTGTAAAAGAAGTCTCATACCCTCCCTCACACTATGTAGTAGCCTTTAGGACAACTCTAATAAGAGTTCACATACTTATTTTATTCACTTACATTTACATTAGGGAAAGAAGTGCAATAACTGACATTAGACCATGTGAGCTACATGGAATCTGTTGTTCTACTCCCACACCAAAAAGAGATGGTTTGTCACTTTCCTGACGTGTAACCATTTGTACATGGCTATCTAGGTGGATCCACTAAGCTAGAGTCCTATGTGGTAATATAGATAAGGGTCAAGGACATTGTTACTACAAACCTTGACTTAGTAGACGTGAGGTTTACATATCATGAGAAAACACATAACATGGGAATCCGTATGTACTAACATGAGGAAACCCATGTGGGAGGCCGTACTTTCTAAACGTGAGACATCCATCTCATTTACATGCCCTTTCGGTGCTAAGAATTTATTTCCTTTTGTAATCATTTGATTTCATCATAAAAGTTCACATTAGTCTCTTGTAGACCCCTATATAAACATCTTATCATATAAGCTCATATGTCATCACAAGTGAGAACAATCCTTTCACATTAGAAACCACTTCACAAGTAAGTAAATATTTAACTTAACACTTTATTATAATCATGAGAAACTACTTTCAATCATATAATAATCGTATCATAACATGCATACATAATTCATATCTAATTCAATGTCTTAGGGTCAAGGATGAGGAATACATAGCATCAACATCACAACCACAAAATTGACATAAAAGCATTACTATCTAAGTAACGCATACTTCACAATTAAATTCAAGAAGAACCAATCAACATACCTCAGTGCCCCTTTAAAGCACCTGCATACTTCCATTACCAAGAACACATAACCAATACATAAAAAAGTTAAATTCAAGAAGCAATTACATAATTATCAACAATGTAGTCAATCTACATGTTCATAATCTTCACAATTTACCATATCAATTCAAGGTTTTCATGAAATTGGGGAAAGACATGGGTATACATAAAACTCATAGGAAATAATCAATTAACCAACAATATATACTTAAACAACATTACTTCATCATAATTCATCATAATTGATTCATAATTTCATTTTTCAATGAAGACCCATGTGAGAAGAAAAAACCCTAGTTTTGGGGGATTTAAAAATCATCTTTTGGAGGGACCTCTTGGGGAAAAGAATCCCAAGAGTGAAAGAAACCATAACTAAGAGATTATAAAGAAAATAATTTGGGTTGGAAACTTGAGGGCTTGACCTTCTTCTTGGAGATCTAATAGTCTTTAATGGAGGTTTGAAGGAAAAGAGAATTTGAGAGAGATGAGAGTGATTTTTCATTTAAACTTTGGGGATTTGATTTGGGTGTGTAAAATGACTTAAATATGACCCTAAATCATTATATATTCATCCCTTAAATTACCAAAAAGACCCCTCACTTAATTGGCTCTTGTTGTGAAGTGAAATTGACTTAAAAACGATGCGAACAAATGTGGGAAGTCGCTGCGCGTCGCGGGGGAAATTCCAATTATGTTTTATTAAATCCGGGTTGAGGCAGTGAGCCTCGTGAAGGACCCGTTTCCCGAGGAAAATATTTCCTAGATAGTGTTGGCTGCATGACACCCCATGGACTCCACATCTTGGCTGTCGCAAGCTGCTTTGGCAACTTGCTTTCCAATGTTTGGGTCCTCCTCAAGGACCCTTCGGGTGGTCCTTGGGGAGTCGTTACTGGACGTTTAGACCCTTACTATATTTTACCTATTTAAAGTTTATTTAAAAGTTTTATACTTCATATGACACTCCTAAAACTTCACCAAACATTGGGACGTCGACTAGTTTAATTTAGCTAGTTTCCAGACGTCAAGACCTTCCCTTGACGTTTTTGGCTCTAATGCTTATAACAAGTTTTTTATAATTATTTATGTCTAATATCATCATATTTAATTTTGTGAGGCTCTAATCTATACCATATAATATTCTGTGTGTCAATACTCCCCCCCCTAAGGACATTTGTCCCACAATGACCCTTTTAACCTTTATAGGAAGAAGAGACTCAAAACTCCATTGAAGACCATTAGAGCTCAAAGAATGACACCTTTATTGAAATCTTATTTGTGCCATTTTTCATTGTAGTTTTCACCTCATGAGGACATTTGGTGAACATGCCTTCCTTTTTGGAAAGGGGCACCTCTCATTTGTAAAGTTCACTCAGTGCTAAGCTAAGTTCCCTTTTTTAAAAGACATTATTAACATTACTTCATAAAAATAGGATTTAGGAGATTAAACCCTCATATGCATAGCTCAAAGGTTGTTGATGATAATGTCCTTTCATCAACCTAACTCATGTGAGAATATCCTTTCACATGGACATAACATAGTATAGTTTAGAATACAATTGAGAACACCTTTCAAAAGACCCTAGTTTATTAGATTATCATAACACGCTTTATTTATGCATTCATGTGGTATACTTATATGAGGAAACCTTTCACGTAAACACTTTAGACACAACATATATTAATACTTCATCATTCATATACTTGACATCATAACATATACATCATGATCATTGCTAAATCATGTGTTCATACTCATTTACATAGACAAATCACTCTAGGAACAATCCTATCAAGGTACACATGTGCAAAGTATAGGCAAAGTCCCATACCCATTCCTAACTAGTACACATATCGAGTCATCCTAGTTCAGATACCTTTTAAATACTTTCATGAACATATTATACTTGTAGTCATGCATTAATTGAGTGTGTGTTTAAATTGGTCAACATGATCACATAATGTCAACAACATATAGTATTGAGGCAGCCACCCTCTAAAGATCACAACACATATTCATGTCACTCAATCCATAGAGAACTCACACATAGAGTATTAGGGACTATAGACCTCGCACACCAACATTATAACATAGGTGACAAAATATCATCATCGTTTGAATCTAAGACTCCTAGTCATGATTAAGACCACACATTCAAATTGGGGAACATAGATAGGGTGTCATTCATCAAAAGAAATTCATCAATGATAAACGTATAGACCACATCTAAACCTAACAACCTCATTCAATTATCATAACATCATCAATGCACCCTAGTTTATGAACTAGAAAGGAATGCTAGGCATACAACTTCATACATGTGATCATCATAACCACACTTCACAACATAAATTGTCTTCAAGGCCATCATCACATCATCTATAGAATGACAAGAAAGTAAACACCGCCACCATAAGTGGACCATACCACACAATGTTCAATTTATCAGCAATTATATACAAATTAGAGGAATTTAGGTGAACTCACCAATTCTTCAAGATTTGATCATCATTGATCAATTCCCAATTATTCATCATCAATTCATATCGAAAACAGTAGCTATAAGAACATTAACAAAATCGAATCATAAATCCATCATCATCTAATAAAGATCACAATACCCACATTATAGGGTAAATTTAGAATTAAGGAGGATCATGGGTTCTTAATTAAAGTGGATTGAAATTCATCATAAAAACAGTAGCTAATCATAAATTCATCATGAGAATGCTTTTGAAATCAATTTGCCAATGAACACATGACTAGATTGAAAGATAGACAATTTGATCATGGAATCTGCTTTGAAAACCTTTGACGGAACTCATTAGGTGAATGATTTACTAAGGATCAAGGATTACCATTCCTCACTACATGAGAAGCCACAATAACTTGGAGAATAAGGCATGAGAATGCATCTCCTAGGCTGCTCTTGAGAGGGAAAAGTCTAATTTGAAGAATGAAGTCTAATTGGGGTTTTGATCTTTTTAACCAACTTAAAATACCCAAAAATAGACTAAATAACCGCCTAGATTCTTTTCATATCCGGGAAGTACCCCCTAGACGTAACTGGCGTCGTCGGCCTTGGAGAGGACTAAGACTAGACTCTTACAATTCATCATCACATTCATAGGTTAAAAATGTGGAAAATTTAAAACTTTTCGTCTACATCTACTTCATGAGGTTTACATAGATCTCTCGCTTACATATAATATATTCATAGCGAGTATTCATAGACTCATCGTATAAGATGTTTACATAGTCTTCTATTTTTATGACTCACACACACACATACATATATATATATATATATATATATATATATATATATATATATATATATATATATATAGATATAGATATATATATATAAGATACACAATATAGTCTTAAAATGGATGTCTCATATTAAACCATCTAAATGGAATCAAAATGATATGTGCATAGCCCTTACACAAATGTATAAATATCACTTAGAGTCTACAACAATATCTTGAAACAAGTAGAATTAAATAATCGTCATTAGACAATAACAAAGAAACATAACTAGAGTAAGAACAAGGCATCATCCTCAGACTTGACGATATACCCACACTTGGAGAATGATTCCAAGCTTCCTTCAAAAGTGGTCATGAACCCTTCAACGACCAGAACCTAAAATGTCGGGGAAAAAGGGAGAAATGGGGTCAGCACATCAGTTGTACTGGGTATGGAATCATATGCACATACCACATAGAAATGATGCTAAAAAGGGACATTTTATAAAAGCATGACAAATTACTTTGTAAAGTCTTATGCACAACACAAGAACATATATAAGTCAAGAATCACATATTTTTTAATGATACAAGTATTTTCAATACAAGACCAACCTACTTAAGTTAAGCCAAGTCAACATGTATGTAGCATTATAAAACTTATAGTCCATACAACTCTACCATCATAGTATAGCCATAAAGCATATTTAGGAGTATATAACATTACATAATAAGTAAAGGCCCTTATCCATAACCCTTCACCAATTCTACTAGTGCAATGGTCAAGTGAAGCCCCATAACCTCACTCAACCAAGCAAACTAGCCAAAGGATCATGAATAATGTCCAACTCAAGATATCATACCATCATAAATATTCATCATCACATTTAACAATATAGACCATTAACATGAAGAATCAACATTATCATAACATATAAGAATATCCTTCTAAGACTTCCCTCAAGGCTAACTAGTTCAATGTATAGGTACAGTCCCATACTCTGCCTAGACTAAGTGAAACACCTTAGGCCATCCTAGTTAGAGTTCACTTTATTACTTCATTTTACTTATGGGAACATCTTGCCTTAACCAACATAGACCACATGAGATAATGTGGAATCCGTTTTCATGGAACCCTACACCGAAAGAAGGTGGCCTACTTTCCAAGGTAGTTACAAAACATGAACATAGCATCTATGTGGATCAACTAGCTAGTATTCCTTTGGTGGCAACACAGTTCAAGAACTAGGAGATGTGTTTGGCACCCTCTTTATGCTACATGTATTATAGCCTCCAATCTCATGAGTACAATAGTGATCTACATTCCCTATGTGGGAAGGGACAGTGCTCACTCCTAGTTCACTCAGTGCTAAGCTAGAGTCCCTTTTTGAAATGTCTTTTATTAATAATCATATCTTAGTTTAGGTCATAAGGTCTACCCCTTATATAGTAATGGTCATTAGCTCAATATGATTTGCATGATTAAGTCCTTTCAATACAATTCACACATGTGAGGTTAGCACATTTACATCACCATATCATAATAAGGCACATAGGCAATTCATCACCAACTTTATATCATTACACCCTAGTAAACAACTCACAATCCATAAATAAAGATATTTCAATTCAACATCATACCAACCATAATATATCTTATCATTTGGTGTACTTCAATAGAACTTAATCACTAAACACAAGAAATCATAATTGAAGTAAAGGTTTGAGATCACAAGACTTACCCCAATCTACTTCACAAGTCATCTTCCAAGGTTTTACCATCAACAATCATATTCAACCCAACAATGGGTGTAATATCATCACAAAATAGTAATTAGTACAATAATAAAGTCAATTGAATCACTACACATCAATGCATCACTAGTTCATAACCTAGAGTTAGGGACTTGGGTCAACTTCATGATCTACTTAACAAACTAGGTTAATTCATCAAGAACTAGATTAATTGAATCATAATACATAATAATCTAAGCATAATAACAAAAACAAACCATAGACAATGCAATTTGAAAGATCAAATTCGTAATAGAAAGAAACCCATAGGAAATGATCTTTTTGAAAACCAATTTTGGAAGAACCCTTTGGGCAAAGGAATTTCAATGGTGAAAGGATCCCATACCTTGTTAATTGTTGAAGAAGGATAGGGAAGAGCACCCTTGTTTCTGCCCTAAGACCTTGAACCTATCCCTTCAATGGAGTTCTTATTTTTGGAAGAGAGCAAGTATAGAGAAGGAAGAGAAATCTAGGTTTGGGAATTGAGAGGTTTTAAGTGAGGTTTTAGACTTAGGGTAGGTTATATACTTAACTAACTAACCTAATTAACCAAACCCTAATCACCAATTAAACCCTAAATAACTAACTTAATTAAATGAACCAACTAAACAGAAGACAGCAAACGCAGGCCTAACCTACGAGACCCCAACCTATGGGCCGTAGGTCAGTCGACGTCCAAGACCTCCCTCCGTCTCGTGCAACCGTCATTTTTGTAATAGAGTTTCCATAATGTCCTTTTTGAAAAATGGTTAAGTGACCATCGACGGAGGCAATCTACGCCCCGTCGTCTTCCTTCGTTGGTAGACACTATCCATGATATCTTTTTGGTCAAAATGTAAGGGTCCTCCTCAAAGACCCTTTGGGTGGTCCTTCAGGAGTTGTACCTAGACGTTTCGACCTAAACCTACTCTATTACGTGTTACACACCTTACCACAAAATTGCATCAATTTACGACTCTTAAAACCTTGTCAAATAGGTAAGGCACGCTACCACCTTTTGCACTAGTCTCCGGATGTCGTGGACGTTCCTTGATGTTTTGACTCTAAAACTTCCTAAATGACTTTTATACATTATTGTTGACCTTAAAAAAGTGTTATAGACCTTAGAAACTCATGTGAGGCTCTAGATTAGGTTTTAGACTTTCGAAGTGTTACAACTCTTTTAGGAATGTGGGGTGAATTTCTTAATTCACCCTTTAAGTTGGCAGCATGCAGCACGAAGATTGCAGGTTCAATCGACGTGCATACTGATAGACCAACGATGGAATGACGGCAGCATCCTTCACGTCCGTCGATGGTGACTGAGACCTCCATTTTGGGGGCTGAACTCAGACGTCTAAATGTGGAGTAACGCCCCTAATCGACTAGGCGTAGTCAACAGTACGGGGCATCATTTGCAAGTCGTTGTTTGGACACTTCCAAGGCAGTGTACTGCCTTCTTTATGGCCCTCCTCAAAGACCCTTTGGGTGGTCCTTGGGAAATGTTTCCCGGACGTTTCAACCCTAAATAGGATCTTATACAAGTTATGATCCTCCCCTATCACATCCGGGGAGTACCCCCTAGAAGTAACATGGTGTACTTGACCTCTCGGAGGTCTTATACAAGCCATAGTTATCATTCATCGCATTCACATAAAATATTTAGCGGAAAATTTATAACTTTCTTAGCACATCATGTGCTAGGATATTACTTCATATACATAAAACATATGTCATAATACATATATAGACCTTAGGTCTCTTTGTCATCTTACACTCAACAACATTAGAGTACATTAGGGACACGTCCCATAAGACACATTACGTAACTATACAATATTTAAAGACTTTACAATAAAGACATAAGTAGGAGATCCTTGAACTTAAGGATTCCTTTCATTGAGCTTGGGAATCTTCTATCAAACTCTTCACCATTTAAGACATCCTTTAAGCATCCATAACCTACACTTTGTGTAAAAAGTAGAGAAGAATGGGATTAGTACAAGAATGCACTAAGTATGGCAACCATGCAAAAATATGCATTTAAAAGGGACATTTTCTTGAAATCATACTTCATGCCATTTTGAGTAAATCATCATAAAACATTTATCCAATTGCATTTATATCAATCATATACTTCATATAAACTATCATTCTTGGAGAAATTCCAAGTAATAATATAAGAAATTCTTCTCTTTATATAATATTTGCATATTTTAATATGCTCTGGTAGAGTTATTATTTCCTCCTTGGTTTGAAATTCTTCATACCTGTTGGAAAATTGTTGAGGAAGGATTTCCCTGACTCCGCCAAATAAATTCCACCACTCATAAAACCATCTGGGAATAATGGCTTTGGTGATAGCTGTGCTGTATTTTACAAACCAAGTATGTCTTGGTCTAAGATAAATAAAATTCAGCCATGCTGCCTTATAATCAAACCAATTATAAGTCTGTGGACGATGTGTCATTGTCAGGGCAATGGGAGTATGTAAATGATCTGCATACCATTCAAATGGATCCAATATTTTCTTGATTGTGAATCTTGAATATTGGATTTGGTTGTTAGCATCTGTAGAATGCTCAATATCAATGGAATCTGTATCCACTAGAATTGCTTCATAAAATCTTCGAGTTTTCAATGGATTATCTGTATCCACATAATTGAAATCTGTGTAACAAGGTTTTATTAATGAATTGATATCCATATGAGCAAATTCTTTGTTGATTGCCATCAGAGGTAACACCTGTGAAACATGAAATTCAAAAGATTCTTCTTTTGGAATAGATTTAGTAGGGATTGTTTTTGTCAATTCAGGATTGACGGCTTGAGCAAAACACTCAGGGGTTTTCATAGCATAGGTTGCTTTGGTTTGTAAAGAGCTAGAAGAAGCTTCAGGGGCAACTATTGTGGGTGGTTTCAGAATAAGTTTCTGTGTTGTGGAGGACAATTTGGCTTTAAAAGCTTTTGTTGAGAAGTAGCTGGTAGTTTAGGGTATTCAGCTAAAGCTGTATATTTGTTTTGAAATGATAAAACAGGTCTTGTAGAAGATTCTGCTTTCATTGGAGTGAGAGGAGGAAGTTCGAATGGTCTAGCCATTCTTTGTTTTGGAGAATTGTGTTCTCCTTTAGTAATTGGCTTAAACGGCCTCATGCTTACCCTGCAAAAATTCACGGGTTAGGAAATCTGGTAAAGAATTATTTTCTCCTTTGATAAAATCAATATCAAAATCAAAACTAGATAGTAGAGCTTGCCATCTAGCAAAGATTTGTTTTGAAACAATGTTTTTAACATCTTTTTGTAAAATTTCTTTTGCAGATTTACAATCTACCCTTAACAAAAAAAAATTGTTAATAAGATCATCTTGGAATTTTGTGATACAAAGCACAATAGATAAAATTTCCTTTTTAACAGTTGAATAATTTTTTTGTGAGGAATTCCAGATTCCTGATGTGAAACGAATTAATTGCTCTGTAGATTCATGATCTACTTTTTGTTTAAGAATACCTCCATAACATGCGTCAGAAGCATCAGTTTCAACAATCATGAAAGCATTAGGATTAGGGATTCCTAAACAAGGAATTGTTTGCACAAGAGTTTTAACATGAATAACTGCTTGGGTTTGTTCAGAACTCCATGGGACTGGATTTTTCCTAAGTCTTTTATATAAAGGCTCACAAACATGTCTAACTTTAGGAATAAAGTCAGCAACATAGTTAAGACTTCCTAGAAATCTCTGGAGTTGGGATTTGTCAAGAATTTCATTAGGGAATTTGGAAGAGAACTCTAAGGCCCTGCAAATTGGTTTATAAGACCCTTGGAAAAGATCATGTCCTAAGAATCTTATTTTTGTCTGGAACAAAACCATCTTTCTAGCACTTACAACTAGACCATTGTTTTTTATAACGTTAAAAAATGTGTTAAGGTGTTTAAAATGAGAATCTATATTCTCTGAAAAGATTAACACATCATCAATGTAAACAATTGACATATAAGAATAATCATTAAAAATGGAATTCATGATATTTTGAAATTCAGAAGGGGCGTTTTTAAGCCCAAAAGGCATAACATTCCATTCGAATTGTCCAAATGGAACATTAAAAGTTGTTTTGTATTTATCATTCTCAGAAATCTGGATTTGCCAAAACCCTGATTTCATGTCAAATTTACTAAATACATTAGCATTAAAAGTCCTTTTTAAAAGGTCTCGTTTATTAGGTATGGGATACCTAATCCATTTTAAAACGGAATTAAGAGGCTTGTAATTAATTACAAGTCTAGGTGCACCTCTTTCTTTCTCAGAATTTTTGTTAACATAAAATGCAGAGCAACTCCAAGGAGATTTAGAAACTCTAATGATTTTATTTTTTAAAAGAGTATCAATCTCTTCTTTACAAAATTCCATCATTTCATGATTCATTTGAATAGGTCTTGCCTTAGTGGTAATGGCCTGTTCATTGAATCCCTCAATGTATGGCAAAGAAACAATATGTTTCTTTCTATTCCAAAAAGCATTAGGAAAATCAGAACATATTTCTTTTTCAAAATTTTCTCGAAGATTTGTTATTTTATTAACTATCTCCGGGGTTTTTAAAATCTGTTCGATTTTCTTAACACGGATTTCATCCTTCAAGAAGGTGAGATGTCGAGAGAGTTTGTTTACTCTAAAGATAGTATTTTCTCTAATAAAATCACTTTCTTTTTGGGAAAGAGTTTTTACAAATGGGAAAAGTAATTCTTTTCCTAATATATTAGTGGAAATACCATCAAGATTCGTGGAATACGGTTTTATTTGAGTAATAAAAGGTATTCCAAGGATGATATCTTCATTAATATCTTCAGTTATGACAAAATCATTTGTTAAACAAATGCCATTATTACAAATATGAGCCTTGGAGAGCTTATAATTAATTTTCAAAAGTTCTCCTGTAGCGGAGTATAATTTTGAAGTACTTTTTTGCAAATACTTAAGAGGAACAATACCTTTCATGATGCAATTTCTATCAGCACCACTGTCAAGCAAAGCAACTTTGTTAATAACAAAATGTTTACTAACAACAATTCTAAATAGGTATGTGATGACTCTGAGGTCTAATGGAAGATATTACTGTTACACCTGGTGCTGCAGAAGTAGAGGTGTCATTACCTGTATGGGTAGCAAAGTTTTCTGCTAAGTGGTCATTGTTGATATTAGAAGGATCAATATCAATATCATCATCTTCATCAGAGTCCTTTCTTGAAGAACTATGTTTAGACTCAAAGTCATGAAAAGCTGGTTTCTTAGAATCCTGATGAATAGGAATATCAGTTTCTAGAATAGAAAGACGAGATTTGATATTTCGAATTTCATCTTTAAGAGTGGAGACTTCATGGCGGAGGTCTGAAATAGATGGTTCAGAATTACTTTCTGATCGATTCATGATTTGTTTCATACTGAAAGGTTCAATATTTGGACGGGGTTTTGGTTTGTCTGTATTGAGAAGAATATTTTTGAGTTCTAGAAGGAAACGATTTCTAGCCTCATTATCATTAATGTGCTGGATAACATCAAAGAGAGCTTCCTTAGAATGATCTGAAAGAACTTTAATTTGAGGTTTATTACCACAAGTACAAAAAGCTTCAGTGCAGGTACAGTCTTTACCTGATTGGCTAGAATCTGAATCGTAGTCTAAATTGATGTCTTCATCATCGCTGTATTCATCAGATGTGACTGAAGATTCAGAAAATGGTTCATCAAGAATGGCAAGAAGCTTACCTTTGGTTTCTTCATCTATATTAAGAAGATTAATCTTCTTTTTCTTCGTCTTTGAACGACATTCATTAGCTCTATGACCTGTTTTGCCACATATCCAACAAACATCATCTTTTCTTTGAGTAGGTCTTTTAGACCTGTGTTTCTTCTTCATTGGTCTGGAAGAATCATCCTTCCTTCTAGATTTCTTTCTATAAGATTTTTCTTTACTCTCCTTCTTTGTTTTATCTGGAGGAGTAATAAATCCAAAGTCTCTACAGAAACTTCCAAGTTCTTTTCTCGAAGAGGATTGTTCTTTTTTAAGCTGATGTTTGAGCTTAATATCTGTGCATAGTTCAAGAGCTACGACATTAATGGTGCTTACCAAATCACCATAAGTAAGGTTACCATAAGGAATACTTCCATTATTCCTATCTTGTATCTTAGTTCTTACCTTGTCTGCAAAGAGAGGAGGCAGACCACTAATGAAGCGTTCTTTCCAAAAATCCAAATTACAATCTGGACGAATCATAACCTTACTCAAAAAGGCATGCTTGTAGTGAATAAATTTGTCTAAATTTGGGCAACTTAGATTACTCAGAATCTGGAGACTTCTGTCCTGAAATAACTTTGGTTCTCCAATAAAATGTTTAGCAATATGGTAAAGTAAAGTAGCACAAGCATCTTCCCTTGTTTGGGTAGAAGTTGTTTGCGTATTACCTTCCATTTTTACAACAGTCTCATTTGCCATTGCATTGATAATCAAATGCTTAATTTCATCAGTGCAATAATTATCCCACCAATGTTTCAGCATTCCTGTAAAAAATGCGATAACCATATTAGCAGCATCTTTATCTGTTGATCCACGCATTTTGTACGCGGTAATGGCAACACCCATTTCATGGAGTTTATTATAAACTTGATGTAGAAGCAAGGCCATCAATATTCCATTCAGTGATGCTTCTTCCTTCATGAGATGAAGTGGATAAAAAGGCATTTTCCTCATACTGTAAGTCTGGAAAGGATGGTTTATCATGGTAATTTTTCATATTATGAAAACGACTACTGGCAAGTTTTTGAAGGAGGTTGGTTTTCTCTTTGGATAGGGAACTGGGTTCTTTTTGGATGGTAGAAACCTTCTTGGGTTCTTTATCATTTTTGACAGAGATATTAAAGTTATTGAGCTGGGCATTGATTTTCTCAATGATATTTCCTGTTACTTCAAAAGTATCAGAAAGCTTTGGGAATTTTTCTTTGGAAAATTCTGGTATTCTGAATCCTGGGTAGGTTTCAATATTATGATTGGACGAAGTAGAAGCCGGTGTTGGTCTTCCACTAAGATGGGGTTTGGTATCTTCTATTTGTTTAGAGATAACATGAAGAATTTGGTTTGAATAGTTGTTTTGTTCAACAACTCTATCAATATCTGCAGATGTGAGAGGAGCACCTGTCTTATCACTTTTCTCTTTGAAGGGAGAAGCTTTGATCACTGTACCTGCAATAGGAATATTGATTCCTTCAAGAGGAGGAGTAGTTGATTCAACTATTTTATTAGAAGATGTATACCATTTGTTAATGATAACCTGTAAAGACTCAGTACAATTTTCAATTCTACGAGTCATCTCAAACCATTTGAAGAATTCTATTTCACAACCGATTCTTCTCATATCTTTCATCCATATATCTCTAAAGTCTTCTCTTTGCTTAAGAGTAAAAGAAGAGACATACCATTTTCTTCTGACTTGGTTGTCAGGATGAGTCCATTGTTCCTGTAGAATGCTAGGATCAGTTTCAAAAGGTTTGTTTACCTTTAACATTTCTAGCCAAGCAGGTTTATCAGCAGGAGGTTCCATATCACTTGCAGTTGGACTTTCTGAAATATCTTGATAATAAAATTTAGGTACATCACCTGTAAAGTCTACACCTGTGACATTACCTTTGCTGTTGTCTACAGAGTTATCTGCAACAGTGATGATTTCATCTTCATCCTCCGGGGTTTTTGAAGAAGGTGGTCGGAGAACCGTTCTCGAGGGACACGAAGTAGACGGAGACCAAGATGACCTTCGAGCAGATGAAGATCTCATTGATGGATTTTCAAGAAATTTAAGATCAATAGATCCATCTGGAAACTGAACTACTCTTTCGATCTGAGATCGTTGAGGATGTGAAGAAAAAGGTTGAGTGATATTCTCAAAATGCCAATCATTGTTAGAGAGAATATCTTTCCATTGCAAAGTTCTGGGAACAAAAATAGAACTATGCGAGTGATTAGCCTCCATGAGCATAGTTTCACCTCTAACGCTTTCTAAACAAGCTTTAGGAGCAAGCTGAGTATTCATCAGACGATAATAAACTCGGTAAATAATAGCTATTTTACGAGAATCTAGTTTGCTGTTCAGATTTTTGGTTTTGACATTGAGTGTCAAAGTATCAATGACATTAGGATCATTAATGTCAACAGAGAAATTAGGATAGCAATTAAAGTAAACTGGCCCATCAGCAAGGTTACTCTGTAAAACTCCTAATAAAGAATCATCAAAATTCAAAAATCTGTCATCTCTAAGGAGGACACAAACAGGGATATCAAGGCCTCTTCTGAATAAAGGCTTAACAGCAACTTGCACTAAACCAATATGCAAATAATTGAAATTAGATTTATATTTATCTAAATCTCTTTCTTTAAGCAGATGAATAGTTTCTGAAGAATTATTAATAGCAATAGTCGACTCACAAGTCTTTATATTACAGCGAGTAAGAAAGCTAAAATTACCTAACTGGTAAATCTTCTTAAAAGGTTCTTCTGGAATACTCCAGTTTTGTAAATCATTTTCAATTTTAGCAATCTTTGTAGATTGCGAAGATAAATTAATTTTATTTAAAATATTTTGGTTTTTATCCATGAGAAAAAAATATACTGTCTAATGGGCTTACAAGACAAAATTAAATTCAACAAGTAAGAATAATTATTAACATGCTGAATGATAAGTAAGAATATTAGAATACAATTCAAGATCTAGATTTGTTTCTAAAAGAGGTTTTCTTGGCCTTACAACAGTTCTTTTGATAGAGTCGTCTTAGCTACGGGACCACCAATAGTACTAACTCTAAACGCCCTCCTGGCTACAACGAGTTTTCCAAGTTCAAGCTGACCAACGCACGCTCCGGATATTAATCGGATACCTCATACTCATATCAAAAGGACGAATGCCTCACACCAAGTATAGAAACAATATAGAAGAACAAGAAGTGTAGAATAATATACAAATACTTAGAAGCAGCATATTAAAATTATAAATTACTACATTTAATATAATTTTGCAATGCCCTAGACAGTATCTGGTATTTAGCTGCTCATACTAAATACGGATACTGCCAACATGGCTCTGATACCATTAAAAGGATCAAAAAATTGAACTATATTCTGAAAATCTCTCTCTCTCTAGAGCTCTTTGTAATATGAAGTTTGCAGCTTTGGAATAAATATCAGTTTATTTGTAAATGCGGAAATTAAAAGAGAAGCCGACTTACAAATAAACTGATATTTATTCCAAAGCTGCAAACTTCATATTACAAAGAGAGAGAGAGAGAGATTTTCAGAATATAGTCAAATTTTCTGATCCTCTCTAATGGGAAAATAAGACTCCTTAAATAGAGAAATAAAGATTTGCCTTTTCATCTTAGGCTTACAAATGGACGACTGAGATGTTGCCGACACTAATTGGGGACCTACTTAAAAGATAGTGGAGCATTATCTACTTTTCTTCTTTTGTCGGTTGAGTGGGAATCTCTTTTGAGAAAGTTGAAATAATGGAATGCCTTTTCCAAAAGTGTTTTGTCCTATAGCTTCTCAATGGATGCCAAATTTGAAATAGTGAAGACCATTTTATGAAAAGATAATTCCGGCTTTGCCTCTATCTTTCCATGAAAGGTTATTTCCTATTCATAATCAGGATCCATGTAAGCCAAGGCTAAACCTTGAGGATTATTCATGTCACCATTATCATCTGTGTCGCTTTCAGTAGAAGCAGCGTCTTTAATCATTTTCATGATTTGAGCTTCAGAATAATCATCTATATTATCCATTGCTTCCTTTAACTTTTGTTTTAGGACTGTCTTGGATAATTTCTTGGGAGAAGTCTGGACCTTCTCTGAAACTTGTTTAATTGGTTGTTTGGGAACCCAACTTTGACCTGGACTTGTTTACACAAGTATTGAATGCGATCTATATCATTCTTGGAGAAATTCCAAGTAATAATATAAGAAATTCTTCTCTTTATATAATATTTGCATATTTTAATATGCTCTGGTAGAGTTATTATTTCCTCCTTGGTTTGAAATTCTTCATACCTGTTGGAAAATTGTTGAGGAAGGATTTCCCTGACTCCGCCAAATAAATTCCACCACTCATAAAACCATCTGGGAATAATGGCTTTGGTGATAGCTGTGCTGTATTTTACAAACCAAGTATGTCTTGGTCTAAGATAAATAAAATTCAGCCATGCTGCCTTATAATCAAACCAATTATAAGTCTGTGGACGATGTGTCATTGTCAGGGCAATGGGAGTATGTAAATGATCTGCATACCATTCAAATGGATCCAATATTTTCTTGATTGTGAATCTTGAATATTGGATTTGGTTGTTAGCATCTGTAGAATGCTCAATATCAATGGAATCTGTATCCACTAGAATTGCTTCATAAAATCTTCGAGTTTTCAATGGATTATCTGTATCCACATAATTGAAATCTGTGTAACAAGGTTTTATTAATGAATTGATATCCATATGAGCAAATTCTTTGTTGAGTGCCATCAGAGGTAACACCTGTGAAACATGAAATTCAAAAGATTCTTCTTTTGGAATAGATTTAGTAGGGATTGTTTTTGTCAATTCAGGATTGACGGCTTGAGCAAAACACTCAGGGGTTTTCATAGCATAGGTTGCTTTGGTTTGTAAAGAGCTAGAAGAAGCTTCAGGGGCAACTATTGTGGGTGGTTTCAGAATAAGTTTCTGTGTTGTGGAGGACAATTTGGCTTTAAAAGCTTTTGTTGAGAAGTAGCTGGTAGTTTAGGGTATTCAGCTAAAGCTGTATATTTGTTTTGAAATGATAAAACAGGTCTTGTAGAAGATTCTGCTTTCATTGGAGTGAGAGGAGGAAGTTCGAATGGTCTAGCCATTCTTTGTTTTGGAGAATTGTGTTCTCCTTTAGTAATTGGCTTAAACGGCCTCATGCTTACCCTGCAAAAATTCACGGGTTAGGAAATCTGGTAAAGAATTATTTTCTCCTTTGATAAAATCAATATCAAAATCAAAACTAGATAGTAGAGCTTGCCATCTAGCAAAGATTTGTTTTGAAACAATGTTTTTAACATCTTTTTGTAAAATTTCTTTTGCAGATTTACAATCTACCCTTAACAAAAAAATTTTGTTAATAAGATCATCTTGGAATTTTGTGATACAAAGCACAATAGATAAAATTTCCTTTTTAACAGTTGAATAATTTTTTTGTGAGGAATTCCAGATTCCTGATGTGAAACGAATTAATTGCTCTGTAGATTCATGATCTACTTTTTGTTTAAGAATACCTCCATAACATGCGTCAGAAGCATCAGTTTCAACAATCATGAAAGCATTAGGATTAGGGATTCCTAAACAAGGAATTGTTTGGACAAGAGTTTTAACATGAATAACTGCTTGGGTTTGTTCAGAACTCCATGGGACTGGATTTTCCTAAGTCTTTTATATAAAGGCTCACAAACATGTCTAACTTTAGGAATAAAGTCAGCAACATAGTTAAGACTTCCTAGAAATCTCTGGAGTTGGGATTTGTCAAGAATTTCATTAGGGAATTTGGAAGAGAACTCTAAGGCCCTGCAAATTGGTTTATAAGACCCTTGGAAAAGATCATGTCCTAAGAATCTTATTTTTGTCTGGAACAAAACCATCTTTCTAGCACTTACAACTAGACCATTGTTTTTGATAACGTTAAAAAATGTGTTAAGGTGTTTAAAATGAGAATCTATATTCTCTGAAAAGATTAACACATCATCAATGTAAACAATTGACATATAAGAATAATCATTAAAAATGGAATTCATGATATTTTGAAATTCAGAAGGGGCGTTTTTAAGCCCAAAAGGCATAACATTCCATTCGAATTGTCCAAATGGAACATTAAAAGTTGTTTTGTATTTATCATTCTCAGAAATCTGGATTTGCCAAAACCCTGATTTCATGTCAAATTTACTAAATACATTAGCATTAAAAGTCCTTTTTAAAAGGTCTCGTTTATTAGGTATGGGATACCTAATCCATTTTAAAACGGAATTAAGAGGCTTGTAATTAATTACAAGTCTAGGTGCACCTCTTTCTTTCTCAGAATTTTTGTTAACATAAAATGCAGAGCAACTCCAAGGAGATTTAGAAACTCTAATGATTTTATTTTTTAAAAGAGTATCAATCTCTTCTTTACAAAATTCCATCATTTCATGATTCATTTGAATAGGTCTTGCCTTAGTGGTAATGGCCTGTTCATTGAATCCCTCAATGTATGGCAAAGAAACAATATGTTTCTTTCTATTCCAAAAAGCATTAGGAAAATCAGAACATATTTCTTTTTCAAATTTTTCTCGAAGATTTGTTATTTTATTAACTATCTCCGGGGTTTTTAAAATCTGTTCGATTTTCTTAACACGGATTTCATCCTTCAAGAAGGTGAGATGTCGAGAGAGTTTGTTTACTCTAAAGATAGTATTTTCTCTAATAAAATCACTTTCTTTTTGGGAAAGAGTTTTTACAAATGGGAAAAGTAATTCTTTTCCTAATATATTAGTGGAAATACCATCAAGATTCGTGGAATACGGTTTTATTTGAGTAATAAAAGGTATTCCAAGGATGATATCTTCATTAATATCTTCAGTTATGACAAAATCATTTGTTAAACAAATGCCATTATTACAAATATGAGCCTTGGAGAGCTTATAATTAATTTTCAAAAGTTCTCCTGTAGCGGAGTATAATTTTGAAGTACTTTTTTGCAAATACTTAAGAGGAACAATACCTTTCATGATGCAATTTCTATCAGCACCACTGTCAAGCAAAGCAACTTTGTTAATAACAAAATGTTTACTAACAACAATTCTAAATAGGTATGTGATGACTCTGAGGTCTAATGGAAGATATTACTGTTACACCTGGTGCTGCAGAAGTAGAGGTGTCATTACCTGTATGGGTAGCAAAGTTTTCTGCTAAGTGGTCATTGTTGATATTAGAAGGATCAATATCAATATCATCATCTTCATCAGAGTCCTTTCTTGAAGAACTATGTTTAGACTCAAAGTCATGAAAAGCTGGTTTCTTAGAATCCTGATGAATAGGAATATCAGTTTCTAGAATAGAAAGACGAGATTTGATATTTCGAATTTCATCTTTAAGAGTGGAGACTTCATGGCGGAGGTCTGAAATAGATGGTTCAGAATTACTTTCTGATCGATTCATGATTTGTTTCATACTGAAAGGTTCAATATTTGGACGGGGTTTTGGTTTGTCTGTATTGAGAAGAATATTTTTGAGTTCTAGAAGGAAACGATTTCTAGCCTCATTATCATTAATGTGCTGGATAACATCAAAGAGAGCTTCCTTAGAATGATCTGAAAGAACTTTAATTTGAGGTTTATTACCACAAGTACAAAAAGCTTCAGTGCAGGTACAGTCTTTACCTGATTGGCTAGAATCTGAATCGTAGTCTAAATTGATGTCTTCATCATCGCTGTATTCATCAGATGTGACTGAAGATTCAGAAAATGGTTCATCAAGAATGGCAAGAAGCTTACCTTTGGTTTCTTCATCTATATTAAGAAGATTAATCTTCTTTTTCTTCGTCTTTGAACGACATTCATTAGCTCTATGACCTGTTTTGCCACATATCCAACAAACATCATCTTTTCTTTGAGTAGGTCTTTTAGACCTGTGTTTCTTCTTCATTGGTCTGGAAGAATCATCCTTCCTTCTAGATTTCTTTCTATAAGATTTTTCTTTACTCTCCTTCTTTGTTTTATCTGGAGGAGTAATAAATCCAAAGTCTCTACAGAAACTTCCAAGTTCTTTTCTCGAAGAGGATTGTTCTTTTTTAAGCTGATGTTTGAGCTTAATATCTGTGCATAGTTCAAGAGCTACGACATTAATGGTGCTTACCAAATCACCATAAGTAAGGTTACCATAAGGAATACTTCCATTATTCCTATCTTGTATCTTAGTTCTTACCTTGTCTGCAAAGAGAGGAGGCAGACCACTAATGAAGCGTTCTTTCCAAAAATCCAAATTACAATCTGGACGAATCATAACCTTACTCAAAAAGGCATGCTTGTAGTGAATAAATTTGTCTAAATTTGGGCAACTTAGATTACTCAGAATCTGGAGACTTCTGTCCTGAAATAACTTTGGTTCTCCAATAAAATGTTTAGCAATATGGTAAAGTAAAGTAGCACAAGCATCTTCCCTTGTTTGGGTAGAAGTTGTTTGCGTATTACCTTCCATTTTTACAACAGTCTCATTTGCCATTGCATTGATAATCAAATGCTTAATTTCATCAGTGCAATAATTATCCCACCAATGTTTCAGCATTCCTGTAAAACCTGCGATTACCATATTAGCAGCATCTTTATCTGTTGATCCACGCATTTTGTACGCGGTAATGGCAACACCCATTTCATGGAGTTTATTATAAACTTGATGTTCTGCAAGGCCATCAATATTCCATTCAGTGATGCTTCTTCCTTCATGAGATGAAGTGGATAAAAAGGCATTTTCCTCATACTGTAAGTCTGGAAAGGATGGTTTATCATGGTAATTTTTCATATTATGAAAACGACTACTGGCAAGTTTTTGAAGGAGGTTGGTTTTCTCTTTGGATAGGGAACTGGGTTCTTTTTGGATGGTAGAAACCTTCTTGGGTTCTTTATCATTTTTGACAGAGATATTAAAGTTATTGAGCTGGGCATTGATTTTCTCAATGATATTTCCTGTTACTTCAAAAGTATCAGAAAGCTTTGGGAATTTTTCTTTGGAAAATTCTGGTATTCTGAATCCTGGGTAGGTTTCAATATTATGATTGGACGAAGTAGAAGCCGGTGTTGGTCTTCCACTAAGATGGGGTTTGGTATCTTCTATTTGTTTAGAGATAACATGAAGAATTTGGTTTGAATAGTTGTTTTGTTCAACAACTCTATCAATATCTGCAGATGTGAGAGGAGCACCTGTCTTATCACTTTTCTCTTTGAAGGGAGAAGCTTTGATCACTGTACCTGCAATAGGAATATTGATTCCTTCAAGAGGAGGAGTAGTTGATTCAACTATTTTATTAGAAGATGTATACCATTTGTTAATGATAACCTGTAAAGACTCAGTACAATTTTCAATTCTACCAGTCATCTCAAACCATTTGAAGAATTCTATTTCACAACCGATTCTTCTCATATCTTTCATCCATATATCTCTAAAGTCTTCTCTTTGCTTAAGAGTAAAAGAAGAGACATACCATTTTCTTCTGACTTGGTTGTCAGGATGAGTCCATTGTTCCTGTAGAATGCTAGGATCAGTTTCAAAAGGTTTGTTTACCTTTAACATTTCTAGCCAAGCAGGTTTATCAGCAGGAGGTTCCATATCACTTGCAGTTGGACTTCCTGAAATATCTTGATAATAAAATTTAGGTACATCACCTGTAAAGTCTACACCTGTGACATTACCTTTGCTGTTGTCTACAGAGTTATCTGCAACAGTGATGATTTCATCTTCATCCTCCGGGGTTTTTGAAGAAGGTGGTCGGGAACCGTTCTCGAGGGACACGAAGTAGACGGAGACCAAGATGACCTTCGAGCAGATGAAGATCTCATTGATGGATTTTCAAGAAATTTAAGATCAATAGATCCATCTGGAAACTGAACTACTCTTTCGATCTGAGATCGTTGAGGATGTGAAGAAAAAGGTTGAGTGATATTCTCAAAATGCCAATCATTGTTAGAGAGAATATCTTTCCATTGCAAAGTTCTGGGAACAAAAATAGAACTATGCGAGTGAGTAGCCTCCATGAGCATAGTTTCACCTCTAACGCTTTCTAAACAAGCTTTAGGAGCAAGCTGAGTATTCATCAGACGATAATAAACTCGGTAAATAATAGCTATTTTACGAGAATCTAGTTTGCTGTTCAGATTTTTGGTTTTGACATTGAGTGTCAAAGTATCAATGACATTAGGATCATTAATGTCAACAGAGAAATTAGGATAGCAATTAAAGTAAACTGGCCCATCAGCAAGGTTACTCTGTAAAACTCCTAATAAAGAATCATCAAAATTCAAAAATCTGTCATCTCTAAGGAGGACACAAACAGGGATATCAAGGCCTCTTCTGAATAAAGGCTTAACAACAACTTGCACTAAACCAATATGCAAATAATTGAAATTAGATTTATATTTATCTAAATCTCTTTCTTTAAGCAGATGAATAGTTTCTGAAGAATTATTAATAGCAATAGTCGACTCACAAGTCTTTATATTACAGCGAGTAAGAAAGCTAAAATTACCTAACTGGTAAATCTTCTTAAAAGGTTCTTCTGGAATACTCCAGTTTTGTAAATCATTTTCAATTTTAGCAATCTTTGTAGATTGCGAAGATAAATTAATTTTATTTAAAATATTTTGGTTTTTATCCATGAGAAAAAAATATACTGTCTAATGGGCTTACAAGACAAAATTAAATTCAACAAGTAAGAATAATTATTAACATGCTGAATGATAAGTAAGAATATTAGAATACAATTCAAGATCTAGATTTGTTTCTAAAAGAGGTTTTCTTGGCCTTACAACAGTTCTTTTGATAGAGTCGTCTTAGCTACGGGACCACCAATAGTACTAACTCTAAACGCCCTCCTGGCTACAACGAGTTTTCCAAGTTCAAGCTGACCAACGCACGCTCCGGATATTAATCGGATACCTCATACTCATATCAAAAGGACGAATGCCTCACACCAAGTATAGAAACAATATAGAAGAACAAGAAGTGTAGAATAATATACAAATACTTAGAAGCAGCATATTAAAATTATAAATTACTACATTTAATATAATTTTGCAATGCCCTAGACAGTATCTGGTATTTAGCTGCTCATACTAAATACGGATACTGCCAACATGGCTCTGATACCATTAAAAGGATCAGAAAATTGGACTATATTCTGAAAATCTCTCTCTCTCTCTCTCTTTGTAATATGAAGTTTGCAGCTTTGGAATAAATATCAGTTTATTTGTAAATGCGGAAATTAAAAGAGAAGCCGACTTACAAATAAACTGATATTTATTCCAAAGCTGCAAACTTCATATTACAAAGAGAGAGAGAGAGAGATTTTCAGAATATAGTCAAATTTTCTGATCCTCTCTAATGGGAAAATAAGACTCCTTAAATAGAGAAATAAAGATTTGCCTTTTCATCTTAGGCTTACAAATGGACGACTGAGATGTTGCCGACACTAATTGGGGACCTACTTAAAAGATAGTGGAGCATTATCTACTTTTCTTCTTTTGTCGGTTGAGTGGGAATCTCTTTTGAGAAAGTTGAAATAATGGAATGCCTTTTCCAAAAGTGTTTTGTCCTATAGCTTCTCAATGGATGCCAAATTTGAAATAGTGAAGACCATTTTATGAAAAGATAATTCCGGCTTTGCCTCTATCTTTCCATGAAAGGTTATTTCCTATTCATAATCAGGATCCATGTAAGCCAAGGCTAAACCTTGAGGATTATTCATGTCACCATTATCATCTGTGTCGCTTTCAGTAGAAGCAGCGTCTTTAATCATTTTCATGATTTGAGCTTCAGAATAATCATCTATATTATCCATTGCTTCCTTTAACTTTTGTTTTAGGACTGTCTTGGATAATTTCTTGGGAGAAGTCTGGACCTTCTCTGAAACTTGTTTAATTGGTTGTTTGGGAACCCAACTTTGACCTGGACTTGTTTACACAAGTATTGAATGCGATCTATATCATTCTTGGAGAAATTCCAAGTAATAATATAAGAAATTCTTCTCTTTATATAATATTTGCATATTTTAATATGCTCTGGTAGAGTTATTATTTCCTCCTTGGTTTGAAATTCTTCATACCTGTTGGAAAATTGTTGAGGAAGGATTTCCCTGACTCCGCCAAATAAATTCCACCACTCATAAAACCATCTGGGAATAATGGCTTTGGTGATAGCTGTGCTGTATTTTACAAACCAAGTATGTCTTGGTCTAAGATAAATAAAATTCAGCCATGCTGCCTTATAATCAAACCAATTATAAGTCTGTGGACGATGTGTCATTGTCAGGGCAATGGGAGTATGTAAATGATCTGCATACCATTCAAATGGATCCAATATTTTCTTGATTGTGAATCTTGAATATTGGATTTGGTTGTTAGCATCTGTAGAATGCTCAATATCAATGGAATCTGTATCCACTAGAATTGCTTCATAAAATCTTCGAGTTTTCAATGGATTATCTGTATCCACATAATTGAAATCTGTGTAACAAGGTTTTATTAATGAATTGATATCCATATGAGCAAATTCTTTGTTGAGTGCCATCAGAGGTAACACCTGTGAAACATGAAATTCAAAAGATTCTTCTTTTGGAATAGATTTAGTAGGGATTGTTTTTGTCAATTCAGGATTGACGGCTTGAGCAAAACACTCAGGGGTTTTCATAGCATAGGTTGCTTTGGTTTGTAAAGAGCTAGAAGAAGCTTCAGGGGCAACTATTGTGGGTGGTTTCAGAATAAGTTTCTGTGGTTGTGGAGGACAATTTGGCTTTAAAAGCTTTTGTAGCTGGTAGTTTAGGGTATTCAGCTAAAGCTGTATATTTGTTTTGAAATGATAAAACAGGTCTTGTAGAAGATTCTGCTTTCATTGGAGTGAGAGGAGGAAGTTCGAATGGTCTAGCCATTCTTTGTTTTGGAGAATTGTGTTCTCCTTTAGTAATTGGCTTAAACGGCCTCATGCTTACCCTGCAAAAATTCACGGGTTAGGAAATCTGGTAAAGAATTATTTTCTCCTTTGATAAAATCAATATCAAAATCAAAACTAGATAGTAGAGCTTGCCATCTAGCAAAGATTTGTTTTGAAACAATGTTTTTAACATCTTTTTGTAAAATTTCTTTTGCAGATTTACAATCTACCCTTAACAAAAAATTTTTGTTAATAAGATCATCTTGGAATTTTGTGATACAAAGCACAATAGATAAAATTTCCTTTTTAACAGTTGAATAATTTTTTTGTGAGGAATTCCAGATTCCTGATGTGAAACGAATTAATTGCTCTGTAGATTCATGATCTACTTTTTGTTTAAGAATACCTCCATAACATGCGTCAGAAGCATCAGTTTCAACAATCATGAAAGCATTAGGATTAGGGATTCCTAAACAAGGAATTGTTTGGACAAGAGTTTTAACATGAATAACTGCTTGGGTTTGTTCAGAACTCCATGGGACTGGATTTTTCCTAAGTCTTTTATATAAAGGCTCACAAACATGTCTAACTTTAGGAATAAAGTCAGCAACATAGTTAAGACTTCCTAGAAATCTCTGGAGTTGGGATTTGTCAAGAATTTCTTTAGGGAATTTGGAAGAGAACTCTAAGGCCCTGCAAATTGGTTTATAAGACCCTTGGAAAAGATCATGTCCTAAGAATCTTATTTTTGTCTGGAACAAAACCATCTTTCTAGCACTTACAACTAGACCATTGTTTTTGATAACGTTAAAAAATGTGTTAAGGTGTTTAAAATGAAATCTATATTCTCTGAAAAGATTAACACATCATCAATGTAAACAATTGACATATAAGAATAATCATTAAAAATGGAATTCATGATATTTTGAAATTCAGAAGGGGCGTTTTTAAGCCCAAAAGGCATAACATTCCATTCGAATTGTCCAAATGGAACATTAAAAGTTGTTTTGTATTTATCATTCTCAGAAATCTGGATTTGCCAAAACCCTGATTTCATGTCAAATTTACTAAATACATTAGCATTAAAAGTCCTTTTTAAAAGGTCTCGTTTATTAGGTATGGGATACCTAATCCATTTTAAAACGGAATTAAGAGGCTTGTAATTAATTACAAGTCTAGGTGCACCTCTTTCTTTCTCAGAATTTTTGTTAACATAAAATGCAGAGCAACTCCAAGGAGATTTAGAAACTCTAATGATTTTATTTTTTAAAAGAGTATCAATCTCTTCTTTACAAAATTCCATCATTTCATGATTCATTTGAATAGGTCTTGCCTTAGTGGTAATGGCCTGTTCATTGAATCCCTCAATGTATGGCAAAGAAACAATATGTTTCTTTCTATTCCAAAAAGCATTAGGAAAATCAGAACATATTTCTTTTTCAAAATTTTCTCGAAGATTTGTTATTTTATTAACTATCTCCGGGGTTTTTAAAATCTGTTCGATTTTCTTAACACGGATTTCATCCTTCAAGAAGGTGAGATGTCGAGAGAGTTTGTTTACTCTAAAGATAGTATTTTCTCTAATAAAATCACTTTCTTTTTGGGAAAGAGTTTTTACAAATGGGAAAAGTAATTCTTTTCCTAATATATTAGTGGAAATACCATCAAGATTCGTGGAATACGGTTTTATTTGAGTAATAAAAGGTATTCCAAGGATGATATCTTCATTAATATCTTCAGTTATGACAAAATCATTTGTTAAACAAATGCCATTATTACAAATATGAGCCTTGGAGAGCTTATAATTAATTTTCAAAAGTTCTCCTGTAGCGGAGTATAATTTTGAAGTACTTTTTTGCAAATACTTAAGAGGAACAATACCTTTCATGATGCAATTTCTATCAGCACCACTGTCAAGCAAAGCAACTTTGTTAATAACAAAATGTTTACTAACAACAATTCTAAATAGGTATGTGATGACTCTGAGGTCTAATGGAAGATATTACTGTTACACCTGGTGCTGCAGAAGTAGAGGTGTCATTACCTGTATGGGTAGCAAAGTTTTCTGCTAAGTGGTCATTGTTGATATTAGAAGGATCAATATCAATATCATCATCTTCATCAGAGTCCTTTCTTGAAGAACTATGTTTAGACTCAAAGTCATGAAAAGCTGGTTTCTTAGAATCCTGATGAATAGGAATATCAGTTTCTAGAATAGAAAGACGAGATTTGATATTTCGAATTTCATCTTTAAGAGTGGAGACTTCATGGCGGAGGTCTGAAATAGATGGTTCAGAATTACTTTCTGATCGATTCATGATTTGTTTCATACTGAAAGGTTCAATATTTGGACGGGGTTTTGGTTTGTCTGTATTGAGAAGAATATTTTTGAGTTCTAGAAGGAAACGATTTCTAGCCTCATTATCATTAATGTGCTGGATAACATCAAAGAGAGCTTCCTTAGAATGATCTGAAAGAACTTTAATTTGAGGTTTATTACCACAAGTACAAAAAGCTTCAGTGCAGGTACAGTCTTTACCTGATTGGCTAGAATCTGAATCGTAGTCTAAATTGATGTCTTCATCATCGCTGTATTCATCAGATGTGACTGAAGATTCAGAAAATGGTTCATCAAGAATGGCAAGAAGCTTACCTTTGGTTTCTTCATCTATATTAAGAAGATTAATCTTCTTTTTCTTCGTCTTTGAACGACATTCATTAGCTCTATGACCTGTTTTGCCACATATCCAACAAACATCATCTTTTCTTTGAGTAGGTCTTTTAGACCTGTGTTTCTTCTTCATTGGTCTGGAAGAATCATCCTTCCTTCTAGATTTCTTTCTATAAGATTTTTCTTTACTCTCCTTCTTTGTTTTATCTGGAGGAGTAATAAATCCAAAGTCTCTACAGAAACTTCCAAGTTCTTTTCTCGAAGAGGATTGTTCTTTTTTAAGCTGATGTTTGAGCTTAATATCTGTGCATAGTTCAAGAGCTACGACATTAATGGTGCTTACCAAATCACCATAAGTAAGGTTACCATAAGGAATACTTCCATTATTCCTATCTTGTATCTTAGTTCTTACCTTGTCTGCAAAGAGAGGAGGCAGACCACTAATGAAGCGTTCTTTCCAAAAATCCAAATTACAATCTGGACGAATCATAACCTTACTCAAAAAGGCATGCTTGTAGTGAATAAATTTGTCTAAATTTGGGCAACTTAGATTACTCAGAATCTGGAGACTTCTGTCCTGAAATAACTTTGGTTCTCCAATAAAATGTTTAGCAATATGGTAAAGTAAAGTAGCACAAGCATCTTCCCTTGTTTGGGTAGAAGTTGTTTGCGTATTACCTTCCATTTTTACAACAGTCTCATTTGCCATTGCATTGATAATCAAATGCTTAATTTCATCAGTGCAATAATTATCCCACCAATGTTTCAGCATTCCTGTAAAACCTGCGATAACCATATTAGCAGCATCTTTATCTGTTGATCCACACATTTTGTACGCGGTAATGGCAACACCCATTTCATGGAGTTTATTATAAACTTGATGTTCTGCAAGGCCATCAATATTCCATTCAGTGATGCTTCTTCCTTCATGAGATGAAGTGGATAAAAAGGCATTTTCCTCATACTGTAAGTCTGGAAAGGATGGTTTATCATGGTAATTTTTCATATTATGAAAACGACTACTGGCAAGTTTTTGAAGGAGGTTGGTTTTCTCTTTGGATAGGGAACTGGGTTCTTTTTGGATGGTAGAAACCTTCTTGGGTTCTTTATCATTTTTGACAGAGATATTAAAGTTATTGAGCTGGGCATTGATTTTCTCAATGATATTTCCTGTTACTTCAAAAGTATCAGAAAGCTTTGGGAATTTTTCTTTGGAAAATTCTGGTATTCTGAATCCTGGGTAGGTTTCAATATTATGATTGGACGAAGTAGAAGCCGGTGTTGGTCTTCCACTAAGATGGGGTTTGGTATCTTCTATTTGTTTAGAGATAACATGAAGAATTTGGTTTGAATAGTTGTTTTGTTCAACAACTCTATCAATATCTGCAGATGTGAGAGGAGCACCTGTCTTATCACTTTTCTCTTTGAAGGGAGAAGCTTTGATCACTGTACCTGCAATAGGAATATTGATTCCTTCAAGAGGAGGAGTAGTTGATTCAACTATTTTATTAGAAGATGTATACCATTTGTTAATGATAACCTGTAAAGACTCAGTACAATTTTCAATTCTACCAGTCATCTCAAACCATTTGAAGAATTCTATTTCACAACCGATTCTTCTCATATCTTTCATCCATATATCTCTAAAGTCTTCTCTTTGCTTAAGAGTAAAAGAAGAGACATACCATTTTCTTCTGACTTGGTTGTCAGGATGAGTCCATTGTTCCTGTAGAATGCTAGGATCAGTTCAAAAGGTTTTTTACCTTTAACATTCCTAGCCAAGCAGGTTTATCAGCAGGAGGTTCCATATCACTTGCAGTTGGACTTCCTGAAATATCTTGATAATAAAATTTAGGTACATCACCTGTAAAATCTACACCTGTGACATTACCTTGCTGTGTCTACAGAGTTATCTGCAACAGTGATGACTTTCATCCTCCGGGGTTTTTGAAGAAGGTGGTCGGGGAACCGTTCTCGAGGGACACGAAGTAGACGGAGACCAAGATGACCTTCGAGCAGATGAAGATCTCATTGATGGATTTTCAAGAAATTTAAGATCAATAGATCCATCTGGAAACTAAACTACTCTTTCGATCTGAGATCGTTGAGGATGTGAAGAAAAGGTTGAGTGATATTCTCAAAATGCCTCATTGTTAGAGAATATCTTTCCATTGCAAAGTTCTGAGAACAAAAATAGAAACTATGCGAGTGATTAGCCTCCATGAGCATAGTTTCACCTCTAACGCTTTCTAAACAAGCTTTAGGAGCAAGGAGTTTTCATCAGACGATAATAAACTCGGTAATAAATAAGCTAGCTATCACGAGAATCTAGTTTGCTGTTCAGATTTTTGGTTTTGACATTGAGTGTCAAAGTATCAATGACATTAGGATCATTAATGTCAACAGAGAAATTAGGATAGCAATTAAAGTAAATGGCCAATCAGCAAGGTTACTCTGTAAAACTCCTAATAATGAATCATCAAAATTCAAAAATTGTCATCTCTAAGGAGGACACAAACAGGGATATCAAGGCCTCTTCTGAATAAAGGCTTAACAGCAACTTGCACTAATCCAATATGCAAATAATTGAAATTAGATTTATATTTATCTAAATCTCTTTCTTTAAGCAGATGAATAGTTTCTGAAGAATTATAATAGCAATAGTCGACTCACAAGTCTTTATATTACAGCGAGTAAGAAAGCTAAAATTACCTAACTGGTAAATCTTTTTAAAAGGTTCTTCTGGAATACTCCAGTTTTGTAAATCATTTTCAATTTTAGCAATCTTTGTAGATTGCGAAGATAAATTAATTTTATTTAAAATATTT
>JAJJBR010000233.1:0-14634 GCA_022817965.1 Solanum lycopersicoides
TTCATACGAGTCTTTCTTTGACTGTATCTGTTTCACTTCATGTGACATATTTAGATTTCAAGATTCATACGAGTTTTTCTTTGACTGTATCTGTTTCAATTTATATGACATATTCAGATTTCAAGATTCATACGAGTCTGTCTTTGACTGTGTATCTGTCTTAATTTATATGACATATTCAGATTTCAAGATTCATACGAGTCTTTCTTTGACTGTATCTATTTCAATTTATATGACATATTCAGATTTCAAGATCATACGAGTCTTTCTTTGATTGTATCTGTCTCAATTTATATGACATATTCATATTTCAAGATTCATACGAGTCTTTCTTTGACTATGTATCTGTCTCAACTTATATGACATATTCAGATTTCAAGATTCATATAAGTCTTTTTTTGACTGTATCTGTCTCAATTCATGTGACATATTTAGATTTCAAGATTCATACGAGTCTTTCTTTGACTATATCTATTTCATTTAATGTGATATATTTTGATTTCAAGATTCATACGAGTATTTCTTTGACTGTCTTTAGCTAAGTATTAGATGTGACTATGGTACACTCTTTTCTAGGTACCTTTCATGACTTAGATGTTATTACTTTTAGAGAATTTAATTTGATAGAGAATATAAGTAATAAAGTACTATAGTCCTATGATTAGTTTGTTGATGAAATAAATGGTATAGATATATGTGAAATTTAATTCAAACTCTATCAAGTTGATGAAATTTATTTATAATCCATCATTAATCTGTTACAAAATTACTTGTTGCTAAGTTTTTAATAAAACGTCGCTAACATGTCACTAATCCATTTTTTGTAGCTAATTTTTTTTTATAATTTGTCGTTAATTAATGGTAAATTGCTTGCAGCTATGTTTTTGATAATTTATCGCTAATTTATTGCAAAATTGTTCGTAGCTAAGTTTGTGATAATATGTCATTGTGTATGTAATATATCGCTAAATAGGACTACCGATGAATTTTTGTTGTTATCATATAGTTTGTATTTTTCAAAGGGTTTTGTTTTCTTCTATTTAATTTATCTGTCGCTAATTTCTATAACAGAAAGGATAGCTTTATAACACACAGAGCATTTTGTGATGCATTAGCTGAAGAAAATACAAGATTTACATCAATCCAAACAGCAGTAAATCTTAATAATTTGAGAAATCAATTGATTAATGGTGGGATTAGTACTAATCTCCAACAACAACAACATCAAATGAGTGGAAATATTTCTCAATTAATGGGATTGGGATCATTAGACTCTTCAAATCAACTTAATCTTGATCATGGACAAAAATCAAGGCTACCACTTTGGCTTCATCATGAAAATTCAAATTATGGTAAGCATATAAGTTCATCTGAATTCAGTTTCGTATATATATAAGTGAAAGTCACTAAAATTCATTTTGACACGTAATTTCGAAAAGTTCAATGAATTAGCACTATTAGTAGATGTCAGATTCTCAAAAAATAGTGTATTTTGAAGGATCTAACACATGGTGCAACATCATATTTTATAGAGTCTAAACAACATAAATTAAATGTTGTAATAATCACTACAAGAAAACTGTGAATTACATGGGGATTTTTCTGAGAATTAATATGAAAATTTGTAGGAAAATAAGTTCCCTGTGAATTTTCATACTAATCTCCGTGAAAATTCCCATATAATTCACAGTTTTTTACAGTGCATAATTAAAATTAAAATTATGGTTTGGCCTCTTTAAGTTGCAAGTGAGTTCCACTTAACTAGGTATGTATATATATGTGAAATTTCTTTTATTCTTATTTCAAATTTTGAATTTGTCTCTGTCGTGCAGGTAACTCTAATGACTTTCTATCAACACCATCAACCACAACAAGCACCTTGGCTCATGAGTTGGTACAAGTGGCACCACATACAAACATGTTAGGGTCGTCTTCGTCACATAACAATAACAACAACAATAACAATAATCAGTGGTTCGTCAATGACGATGGTGGTGACGCCATCATCACCACCTCGTCATTGATGCCACGTGTGCTAAAAGAGGAAGAAGAGAACAAAACTCTTAGCCCAATGTATTACAATAATAGCCACATGTCAGCAACAGCACTTTTGCAAAAAGCAGCCCAAATTGGATCAACAAGGAGCAACAACAATTCACCACTCTTTAGCAATCAATTTGGGCTAATGACCTCATCTAGACTTAATATGATGAATAATTCTTCATCATCAAGTGCCTCAAATGTGGTTATTCATGAAAATGTTCAAGGAAATAATGGATTGCTAATAGGGGCTACAAATTCAACATCTTTTGTGGCTAACAATGCAAATACTTTGATGATGATGCAAGATAAAAGGAAGCAAGGTAACTTAACAAGAGATTTCTTGGTGTTGGAAGGAATGAAAAGAGGCCATTTTTGCAACAAACTCATGAGATGGCCAATGTTTGAAAATAATAATAATAATAATTCTAGGATTTTTAATAGGTTATTATATATTTTTTTCCTTAATTGGAATCGTACGATGTTGAAGACAACAAAAGAGAGTAGTTGAGAGCGTCACTCTAAAAAAAAAAAAAGTCCATCAAATAATCAAAGGCAGAATCAAAATTTCAATTTTGTGAATTCTAAAATTTCAAAATGGCTATTTGATCAAGTGTTATTAAATGAGTTCTAAATGTAGAAATTATACATGTTAAACGAATTTCTTTAATACAAATATAATATTTGAGTAAAAGTTAATTAATGAGTTCGATCGAATCTGCAAATTGACTTCTACGCTCTAGCTTCACCATATTTATCATGTGTAAATTTAGATTTAATCGAGTCTCGATCCGAAAGGAGAAAAACATAATTTTCTTTAGAGATCTTGTGAATTGTGGGGGCTACTAAAAAAAGTTGACAAAAAGTGACATTGTTTTATACCCACATTGTATTTTTGCTTCATGTACAAAGATTTTTACCTTTGAGATTAGTTTATTTTATGCATTTGTTTTTATTATATAGTTTATGGACCACGTAGTACTGTGAAACCTGTGACTTATCTCTGATAAAAAAAAATTAGAATTTATGAAAAAGTTAAATTTATTGGTATCTTATAATTGTACCCTTTTAGATATTTTATTTTTCTTCATTCCTCGTCATATAAATTTGTATTGATCGAAAGTTTTAGTTTTGTGAAATCGATATGTCATATTATGTTATATTTTGTATAATAACATTTTATTATAGCATATAAAAGATATTTGAATAAACTACATTGTTATTATAGATGATTGATCATAATGTGATATCATTAGTTCAATTTGGAATCATTACTTGAGCGATATAGGAGGCGTTCGTACATGACTTGATCGATATTTCAAAAAGAAAAAAATACTAGATTGTTAGTTTATATATAATTTAACTTTTATCATTATATTTTTTTTATGTATATATATACATATCATGCATTTATGTACGTTCATAGTAATAACAACAAAAAATTATGTTATATTATAAGTAGAATCTAAAAAGGATAAAAATGTTGACTTTATCCTTATCTTTATATGAGATAGAAAAATTGTTTCTCGTAGATCCTCGACTAAAAAAAAATATTTTGGCCAATTACTAAAAGAAACCCTAATTTTGTTATATATATAGATATGTGATGCAACACTAACGTTATAAATGTGGTATATATTCTATATTCTAAATCATCAAATTCTAAGAATTTTGTTCTTGTTTTTTCACAATAAGTTATGTAATTTGGAATGAATTTTCATTTTTCAAGAATTGAAGGGTAAGATTATCATACTCCCTCCGTCTATTTTTAATTATCACGCTCCTCCTTTTCAGAATCAAACGATAAGGACTTTGATTAACATTTTATAATGTATTTTTTCATCATTTTGATATACAAAAATCGTAATATATAGTACTTTTCGTATATTTTTTTAATATCTAAAATTTGTACTTAAAATATCAAATTAATGTAATCTAATTTAATTTTAAAAATTAATCAAAATAACTTTTCATAAATGTAACAAGACAATTAAAAATGAACGAGAAAAGTAATAACTAACATTCATCTTTAGGAGTGAAAAAAATATATCGTGAAGTCTAAATTTAAACATTGTAAATTCAAAATATATCATCAAAATCCGTAACTTCAATATTTATATATAATCAACAAATACAAATATATATATATAAATTCGTAACTAATACTATAGCTCCGCGCCTCTCGTAAAAACACAAAACATTCAGAGAGGGTACATTTCAGTGGCTTGTCTTTTGTTTTGGCAGCATAAATTATACTCACAAGAAGAAGGAAAAAAAAAAAGATGCCCAAAAATATTATTCCACCTCTTTCCCAAGCTTATAATTTAAAGTTTTAATGAACAAAAAGACAAGTTTTCAAGCTTAAATTTTGACAAAAAAAATTGTTTATATTTATTGTAATACAAAAGGACAAGTTTAGAAGCTTAATTTTTGAAATAAAATAAAATAAAATTGTTATTCTTCTCAATTACAATATTCTAGTCTTTTATTTTTATGTAAAAATACTCCTTAGCTAATACTCTTTCTGTTTCAATTGTAAGATTTTTTTAAAAATTTTAATTTATAATCTTAAATTAAAAATATATTTAGTATATCGAACAATCTTTTATTAGTCTTATAATTTGAAGCGTATCATGTGAAAAATTGAATTTAAAAGATTATATATATTAATTTTTATCAAGCTAAAAGACAAAATAACACGAATAAATTAAAATAAAGCAATAATTAATCAGACTATCATAATGAATCTTTATTTCACAATAATGCATGACTAGATGTATCTGTCAAATTCGATATTTATTATTATAATAATAAACCATATACACTTTAATATTAATATCAAAAAACTTTTACTGATAATATATATAATTTAATATGGTGAAACATTTATTTCGTGTGTACGAAATGTTAATTGCAGCGGCTGTCATTCTAATTTATTTTTTTCTTAATATAAATGATAATTGAATTCTACAAAATTCAAAATCATCATGTATAATTATTAATTTCGTCTCTAGTTATATCATTCGTTATTTATTATAAATATAAAGTAGGAATAAATTTTTATCATTCTTAGATAAAAGACATTAGGCTTGAATTAGTGTAAGCTAGTGAATTAGGTTTACTTATATCGTACATAAAATTATGCATCAAAGTTTCAATAACTAAATTAGAAAGCTAAATTCCAAAAAAAAATAAAATAAAGAGGAGACAGAAGAATATGTCCCAAATTTACTGAACCTTATCGAAAACCGACCGACTTATACCAGTCGATCAGATTTTGATGTATTCAGATATATGTGTCTCAAAATATATGGAGACTAAAATTAGGTCTAATTTGTTCAAGATATACTGTATACAAGTGGATTTATATGTATATGAAATTCATAAACAGCTAATTTCGCTCGCGTTCCTCCCATACATCTTGCTTACCACTCTCATATCTCGCTCCTTGTATCACATATATATATATATATATATATATATATATATATATATATATATATATATATATTGTGTAATTTGCATGTATGTGAGACACATAGACAACTCTGGCTCGCCTATCTCCTGTTCATACACGCTTCTCTATCTATTTCATTATATCTGATAGCAAAAAACATGTATTTAGATGTATCTGTCTTGAAATTTGATCAATTATTAAATAGTGAGGTAAAACATAATTATTTCATACTATAGAAAAATTTAGTAAATATAATAGAAATATTTGTGTAAGGAGAAACTTTCTTCTAAACCAATTTGAAAGTCAAGTTTCTATTTGGGCCTATCTGAGTGGGCTGAAAACATGATCCAGCTCAAGAACTAGCATGTCAGATGATAACCTAAACCCTTTTGTTCCTTAATGTCTGTTCTAGAAATTATTTATATTAATAGTTAAAATTACATAAATCTCACGGTGTTAAGAGCTCATTACACTTTATATTTATTTTTTTCAAATTATAAAAATTTCATAAATTTATAGTATCTCAGATACTTCAGAGACCTGGGGATACATAGCTCACAAATTGTGAATGATACGTTACTTATGGGAGGGCTTCAAGAGGGGAATGATGTTCCAGGAGAGATAGGGATGTATCCGAAGGAGAATATTATAATTTTGTAAGTGATAGAAAATTTTGGAAAGATTATAAAAAAATAAAGATGTACATTCATGTAATTTTTCCATATTAATTTGTATCCTTATTAATTATTTGTTAAGTATTTTAAAAAAAAAGTTATTCGGACATGTATTATTGGAATTGAGAGTCTGTTAAAAATAGTCTATGTACTTCCACAAAGTAAGTTAAGGTCTTCCATATATTTTGTATATTAATCATTATTTTTTAAGGCACAGATAACGTACTGAACAAATTAAAGTGAATGGAAGGAAGTTTGTAAGATGTAATGCAAATCTAGGAACAAAATATAATGAAATACACATAATTGTACATACATCAAAAAATTGTTTCTTATTAGTTAACATAGATGAATATACCCAAAAATAACAAAAGGTAAGAAAAAAAAACATGAAAAAGAAGAATTTGAAATGAAATGGTAATTATTCAAATGAATCACAACCGTTGAATCAACTCATCAAAAAAATCACAACGAATCCTCACCGTCCATTTTCTAAAATTTACAACAATACAAACAAAGAAATTCCAAAAAACAAAATAGATGTGCCATGCATGGCAATCCTCTCAACACCGGAATTATCCGTCGCCGGTGAGTCATCGCTGCCGGAGGTAGGGCTCAATCCTGCCGGAGACTTGCTCTTTGGTTTCAACGTTGCTGTAACCGGTGCCATTGCCGGAGACGGAGCAGCGAAGATACTCATAGGTTGAAGCACTTTATCAACCTGAGAATTATTACACTATCAGATCATCGAAAAAAATATTTACAAATATACATCCTTAAAAAATATAAAAGAATTTTATCTCGAAAATAAAACATGTTATCTACTACTAAAATTGTTAAGGACCATATAATGGTGTAAAAATTCTTATATATACATACTCTCATTATAATATAACATCTTTGCATGTCAATTAATGTGAAAATGTAATTATATTTTTTTCAAGGGTATTAACGTCCAACAAAATCTTAAATAATTTCTATCTATCAATATTTTACTTTTGAGGTATACGCTTATATGTTTTTTCAACGACAAAAGGCGAAAATGCCCTCACACTATTGCAAAAGGTCTAAAATACCCTTCATTACCCATTTTTGCAGTAATTATCCTCTATTTATATTATTGACTCACTTATACCCTTTGATTAACCGTCAACATTTAACTAAAAAAAATATTATTTTTAAAAACAATCTCTGAATATCTAAGCTGCTCGGACTCTCAAAAATGTTATCGTCGTGTCAAATCCTTCAAACATACACTATCTTTACAGGATTCGATAAGCATCCATCGACATTTTTGAAGAATCCAAGCAACATAGCTTTTTTTCTTAATACTATTAATTCACCGGTAGAATGTTTCTCGGTATTTGATTGGTAAGCAAAAAAAAATATTTTCCTCAAAAATATTTCTTCAAGGATTCAAAACAATAATATTAATTATCAAATCTTTTAGTTTTAAAAAAAAAATGAAAATAACATTTTATGTATTCAATCGATTGAAAAAATGACCTATACCCAAAATGTAAAACATTTTCTCACAATGAACAACAACAACAATAACAACAAAAAAATATCCAGTGTAACCCTATACGTAACATTACATGTTTACCCCTACCTTATAACATAACATAGAGAAGTTATTTTTCTTAAAAAAAAACATTTTTCATCGTACCAAATAAACGTAAACGATACCTGATAAACAGCAAGCTGACCATCCGTATAAATTGTGTTAGCAATAGTAGCATCATCAACTCCGGTAGAGACATTAACTTGATTACCGGACGTCGTTACGTTTAACGGGAAGTCTCCGGGAGTAGAATCACCAGCTTGTGTTCTTATAGGGTTACTAATAGTTTGAAATTGTGACATTGAAATGAAATTTGGTAAAACATGAAATTGTACTAATTGAACTTGTTGTTGTGCACTTAATGAATTTATTGTGCCTGAATTTAGGCTAGAAAATGCATTATCTGTTGGTGCAAAAATAGTCATCCCATTACCTTGATTTGAATTGTTTAATTGTGTGTTGATTTGATCACTAACTTGTGATACTTTCATTAGTCTAATTAATGTTGTGAATTGGCCAGATTTTTCTAGGATTTGTGTTATGTTTGTTGGACCAGAAGGGGGTGTTTGAGATAGTGTTAAGGTTGAAAATTGGAGGATAATAATAATTAAAAAAATAATTTGGTGTTTCATTTTTTATAAAAAAAAATTCAAGAATGGGATATAGAGGGAAATGATGTAGTTTTTTTTTTTATGTTGTTGATAATAGATGTGGGAAAATTTAGGGTTTTATATATGGAAAGGAAAGAATGTGTTTGGTGAGTGAGAGAAGGCTTTTTAGTTTTATAATGAATTTATGGAGTTATGTCGATTTACGAATAGTATCTTGTTGATTAAATAATTAGGTATATATATATATATATACTATGTCATGTATTATCTGGTGATCTTTTTTTTTTCTGTTTGATAGTTTTTGTGTTTTCTTGATTTTACTGAAGGTCGAGGATCCTAATTACAATCAAGTTTTGATTTTGGGAATAATATTTTTTCCTTTATAAGTTGGAGTGGAAGAATAGACATTTAAAACTTATATCGTATGAAATAAACTGTATGTGATTGTTCATAATAAACGAAATTAATTATGAATGTATATAAATAAGACAGATAACCAGCTATATAATCGAGTTAATATACATAGAGTGTAAAAGTTCTCCATATTAGTATGGCATCCCTTTAATATTGAAGTTTGGTGGGAAGTTACAATAATAGTGGTTACAAGAAGTAGAAAAAATCTCACACTATTTTTGAAAGAGAGAGTATAGAATGGAAAGGTTTGAGGGGGTGGGGCTTGGGTGGAGGTTAAGAAAGTATTATTGCTCATAATTTTGCTTAGAAAGGAAGGAAAAGTTTTATATGTATAGTAGTTCTGAGAATAGTTTTTTTATTTTTACGAGATAAGAATAAAATTTATGTATGTCATATATATATTTTAGATTGCACTTATAAAACTGCATTGAGTTTGTTGTTGTTGTTATTGTACACTTGTGAGTGCATATAATCTAATGTAATGATTGGTATGTCATATACATAAACTTTTTTATAACAGTCTTTCTTTTATAATAATCTGTCTTATAATGATCAAATTTAATTTATTTGTTTTCTGATTTTCATGTTATGTTATATATTATATGTGTTATATTATAATAATAAAAGAATGTTGAAATTAACGATGTCATTGTAGCGGAGTTTGAATATATATTTCTTGAAAAGGAAGCTTCAATCAAGAACATTGCAATTATTGATTATTTGGGGCCATGGTCTATCTAAAGACGGTCCCAATTCATCACATATTGCTCTTGGGGGTCATAAACTAGGAGTCCGGAATCTAATAGGTATAAAATGTTAATAAAAATTTCAAAACGGTATATAAATTTTAAATTTAACCAAAACGGTAAAATTGCTGGTAGAGCAGCGATTTTACTCGCCGGAAAAAGCAAAATCGCTGCAACACCAGCGATTTGCTAAATTTAATGATTTAAAAAAAAAATAAAAAAAAAATGAAATCGCTGCCATGGCAGCGATTTACAATATAATTTTTTTAAATGATTTTTTAATAAATCGCTGGCAGCAATTTATCTTAATTTTTCTTAATTATTTATTAGAAATTTAAAAAAATATATATATAAATATAAATCGCTTTTTTTGGCAGTGATTATTAAAACAAATTATTTTTAAAAAAAAATTGTAAATCTAATTAAATTTTAAAAAAAGAAAAAAGAAAAGAAAAAGTAAATCGCTGCCAACAGCAGCGATTTATCTTTAAAAAAAATAGTTTTTTTTTATTTCTAATAAATAATTAAAAAAAATTAAGATAAAATTTATTAAAAATTTATTTTAAAAAAATTATATTGTAAATCGCTGCCATTGCAGCGATTTCATTTATTTATTTTTTTAAATTTAGCAAATCGCTGGTGTTGCAGCGATTTTGCTTTTTCCGGCGAGTAAAATCGCTGCTCTACCAGCGATTTTGCCGTTTTGGTTAAATTTAAAATTTATATACTATTTAGAAATTTTTGTTAACATTTTATACCAATTAGGCTCCGGACTCCATAAACTAGGAATCCTTTTTCTTGTTTTTCTTCTTTTCGTGGTTACCTTTGAGATTCGTTTTTAATTTGATATTTGGTATCTGTTTTTCAAGAGACGGATTAATTCAGATTCATGACATATAAGACCATTAGAAAGGAAAATACTTTTTATCAAGTTTTCATTTCATTTTTGAAATTCGAAATATCTAGATTAGGGTGATGAATTATATTTGGTTCTTCACAATACTAAGATATACTTGAATATTAAATAAATTAGTATACCCTTATCCCAACTTATGTGTCATTATTTATTTATTTATTTATTTATTTCAGCCTGTCATAAAAAGAATTATTTACAACCACATAAATATTATGATTTGTTTTAGAAACTTTTATTTTATTTTTCTTGTCGAATCAAACACCTTTACATAAATTGAGGAAAAAAAAGTAGTTATGGAGTACTATATTAATGAGTAACAAAGAGAGGAGAAGTTCTACATTGAGTGTAAAAGAACTTTTAACGCTATCAAGTCTTTCAAAAAGATATTCCGTCTACGATAAGTAAGATTAATGACTTTAAAATAGACAAATAGAAACTATTTACATTACCAAGTGAAAAGGTCATTTTTTCTTCTACTATATACTTATAAGTGGTCATGAGATTACTTCCTCTCACCTACGACTAATAGACGAGTTTTTATATAATTTGTGCATAAAACTTAAACTCGTTTTTTATGGTATGCTCTCACCATCTTCTTAGCATTTCAAATCTTATTGATTTAATTAAAAGTTGAGGTAAACTGCTTACCCACTGCCATCACCAGCAGACAAACTCAGTTAATCAAAATTTCTAAACATGATTAACCATTATTTAATCTAATTATTCAACACAACAGTATCTATGATAGACACAAAGTGAGTAAACAGAGACTTCACTAGACAAAGTTTATGGGAAGTTTACAAACAGTTAATACATTACATCAAAATCTCCAATTTGATGTTTTACCAGAATACCACCTATGAGGAATGATGGTTACTACTCACGAGTCACGAGTGGGGTCTCGGGAGAGTAAGATGTATTCAGACCTTATTAGAGTATGACTTACAGATTCATGTGAACCCAGGAACTTTGACTCGATCACTGTATTTATGGTAAAAACACACTAAATACAAACAAATAACAGATTTGGATTCTGTAAATCAAATGTGATGTGGTAAAATCCTGAACTTGAACGCATAATGTTCAAATTCTGGATCCGCATCAGCATGTACTGGATTCATTGAGGAAAAGTGGTTACAAGTTTATTTGGTTGACATAAGATGCTAGTTTATCTTCAATGAATTTCCTTATACTAGTTGCATCACCTTGTCGAACGATTCTTCCATCTTCCATGTACACTGCACCATCTGCAAACTCGAGTTCTTCCAAGCGATGAGTTACCCACAATGCGGTAATTCCTTGCGATGTATCCATGGAGTTTCTCATTGCTTTTATCACTCCAATCTAGCAAAAGTCGACGGATAGAAAACAATTCACTTGTAAAATTTGTCTATTCTGGATAAAAGAATTTCCATACTAAACAGCACTTTGTTTCTTCTCCTCATTGATGGAGTAAACTGAGAAAAGCTTACTTCCTCTTATGGACAGCACAAAACCAAACGCAAAAAGGAATTGAAAGAACATAGAACAAGGAAAAGGAATAAGCATGTCATGCAGAGTAGCGAGTCAGTCAAAGAAAAATACTACTTTAGTTTGATGACGACACTGCAGCGCACATTGAGTGTGGCGAAGCGTCAACACATTTTGAGCCTCGCTTCAGGGCTTAAGTGTTCTTGCATTTGACAACACGATATGGATAGCATTAATATATTTTACACTGTGATTATGCTACCTCTCTGTGTTATACATGAGCCGAAGTTTCAAGTTTGTGAACATCTCTTGTGCATAGGATTTCACTTGAATGATTATCTTGAGCAGTTTCAGTTCAAGACAATAGGCTTTAGGTCCTTTCCTTTGATAGTTTAACAGTTGGATAGCACACTAATACAGGGTGGGTTGGTACGCCGGATAAGGATAATAATCCTAGGATAAATTTGGGATTAACTTTATACCGTTTGGTTTGAGGTATTAGTTAATCCCGAGATTAATTTTATATCCCAACATTTCTACCAAAATTGTGGGATTACTATCCGATATAGAAGGTGGGATATATATACTTGCTTATCCTATCCGGCATACCAGACGAACCCTACATTATTTAGGTGACCAAAGTGAAGGATTGGATCCTACAAAGTGAAATAAAAGTTTAATCAGATTATACCTGATCAGTTTCATCCAAAAAAGTAGTCAGTTCATCAAGTAACAAAACTTTGCAAGCTTCCGCCAAAGCACCAGCCGTAGCAACCCTTTGTTTTTGGCCACCACTAAGAGTGTGAACTGGTTTCTGCTCAGTGTAAACAAAAGCACAGACGTGAGAGCAGTTCGGTATAATACGTTAGGAACTCAAGAAACCATACCTGAAGAACATACTTTCAAATATTCATACATCCCAACTGCATCCAAAGCTTTTGCCACCCTAGTCTTAATCTCATTTGGTGTTAAGTTCAACTTACCAAGACCAAAAGCGACATCAGCTTCCACTGTTGGCATCACGACCTGTAAGCACAAGAAATAAAGAAGGCCATGCATTTCAGAGCAGAATACTTACTTAATATGTGGTCACGGAAAGTCCAATTCATAAAAACCATCCAGCGATCCAGGAAAATTAACATAACAAATAACGGCATATGTGGCTCTCTGCTTTAGCCGCACCAAGCACAACATCTGTTTTGCAGAGTCCTCGTGAACTTATCATGCCAAAAGCATGTGAGTCCAGCACAGGTACCTAGTAACTCACTGGCTTAAGCAAAGGGAAAAAGATCACCTAGGCCTTCTTTTTTTTGTCTCTGCTCAGATTTAAACTCATCTTCCGTGGTTTTCACCTACTTAATTGACCATTAGGCAATATCCTTAGGGGTGCCCCTTGTGTTTTACATCCATTTGCAGTGGTTCCATTAAACCCCAATTCTCAGTTATTCAATTGGTGTGATAGGAATCCCTTTTTTTTCAAAGATTGGATCAAGACGAGTTTAAATGGAGTGAAATGGCTAGTGAAGAATTATATAGCTGACCGACTAGATTGGAATTGAGGTGTATAAGTTGTTTTGTTATTGTTGTGACAAGTATCTCGAATCTCAAATTTCAGACCATTAATCTCACAATTCATTCATTAACAACAAGTTAGAAGTCATCAGCACAATATTGAAATCCAAACATTCTCGCTTAATAATCCAATTTAACCCACAAAAGAGGGCCACAAATCCGAACACAACTGATAATAAGGCAGCATTACCCTCTAAAGCCTAAAGGCAACTTAAAACGAAAAAACTGAAAATTGCCTCAACTAAACACACCTGATGATCAGGATTCTGATACACAAAGCTCCTTGGCCTCTCCACATACAAGACACCATCATCTGGACTCAATAGACCAGCTAACATCTGAAACAATTTCACCCCAAAAGAACAAAACACAAAACCCCATTAATTCTGACAGACTACAACAACATACCAATGTAATTTCACAAGTGGGGTTTGGTGAGGGTAGGCAAACCTTACCCTACCTTGTGCAGGTAAATAGGTAGTTTCCGATAGACCCTCGGAGTAACAAAAAGATAAACACAACATTGATGAAATCACAAGTAGTAACCACAGCAAGATAGTAAGAAAAAATTGAAGCATAAGAGACAACAAGTAGTATTAGAAAACTAAGAATGAGAAATACGAAAAAAATAATAAAATAAAATAATACATAAAATACCCAAATATAATACCAAAAGTGGGGTTTGGGGAAGGTAGAGTGTACGCAAACCTTACCTCTACAGTGGGAAGTAGAGAAGTTTTATCCAATAGACCCTCGGCTCATGAAAAAGCATATCAAAGTAGAAAGCATGACAAAGAAAAAAAAAAGAAAAACTACAATAAAATAGTGTGATGATCAAAGTACAAGTGTGATGATCAAAGTACAAGAGACAATAGAAAGTAATTAACATAAATCAAAGGACAAGAAACTACAGGAAAAATATTACGACAACTAGTAGCACGGAAGGATAAGCTAGAAAACACTAAACCCTACTATCCTTCTAACTTAATTTGTGTAATCACAATCTCCTATATAAGGTCATATACTCTATAAGCTTCAACTGCGACATGTCATGTATGAAAAAACGCGAAATTACCTACTACTAGTCTTCTAAGCTAATCCTCGACCTCCACACCTTCGTATCAATTCTAACAGACTATCAACCAAAAAAAAGGGTCCTAGATGTATATA
>JAJJBR010000234.1:0-26437 GCA_022817965.1 Solanum lycopersicoides
TAGCTACATTTTAAATAACTATTTTGCAAAGTGAAAGACGAACTTGTTTCTTTTTTTTCACTAAAAGAAAATAATTAATATTTACACAAATAATCAGTCAAAATATTACATAGTTATTCCAGCCGATATACATCTGTTATATATACTAATATACTTCAACATTTGTATCTATAAATATGTAACATTTTTGACAACTTTATTTACTCCACATGTGATTCTATTTGAAAAGTATAACATATATTAAATGTAAACTACTTTGAAAATAGACGTAAATTTGTCCTTTTTTTCTAAAAGAAGATGATTAATATTTACACAAATAATCAGTCAAAATATTACATAGTTATTTCCACCGATATACATTGATTATATACTAATTATACTTCAACATTTGTTTATCTATAAATGAACATTTTTGACAACTTTATTTACTCCACATGTGATTCTGTTTGAAAAGTATAACATACATTAAACGTAAAATATCTTGAAAGTAGAGAGGTAAATAAATCTATCCCTTTTTCATTAAAAGAAAACAATTAATCGTTAAGCAAATAGTCAATCGAAATATCACTTATAATTTTTTCAACCGATATACATTGATTATATATAGATTATACATATATTATGCATTCGTCGATTATTTATTTATTTTTATTTTTTTTTACTTTGTGTTTTTTAGAATGTGAAGAGGCATGCAATGTGAGATGCTCACAAAAAGGTCACAAAAAAAGATGGTGGTGAAAATAAAGATTGTTGTCCTTGCTATAGAGATTGGAAGAAACAGACTGGAGAACCAAAATGTCCATGAAATTAAAATTAAATTAAATTAATTAATCATGGATTAATAATATGGTTTTTATTATGTTTAATTTAATTTATTTGATCTTCTTGAGAAGGATTTCTCATGTGTTGTTAAAGTCAATAATTAATATATCTTTGATTATGTTTTATGCTAGATCACATTATCAAGCTATTATTCAAGTTACAATTTTTCATGAACCAAAAGGAAACTTTTTTTTTATTGACTATATAGCGAATCGAATGTTATGATATACCGATATTAGATAATTTTTTACCTTTATGTATAATATAGTTTTTCGATAAAATTATTTATCTAACGATTCGGTATCTAAAAAAACAAATTGTAGTAATGTTGAATGAATTAGTTTAGAAGGTTATTTATGCATTGCACCTTTTTTATTTATCATTGACAAATATAAATAGGGAAACTTACATAAATATACTATAATAAAAAAATATTTATCATTTATAGCAATAATAATTTTTTTTTACTTGATCACTTTTAATTCATTTATAATACAAGTTTAATTCATATTACAAATAACAATATTTTATTCATATATAATACAAATTTTAATGATAGATAATTTCATACTTTTAATATAAAATTATAATCTATTCCTAAATAAGTTTCTAATTACATTAATATCTTAAAAATTAAAAAAATTAGATATAATAATTGAAGCTCGAATACATTAATATGTAGCTCGGTCACATTACGATACTATTTCGTATACTATGTAGCTCAAATACATTAAAAACCAGCTCGGATACATAATATGTAGCGTAGATACATTAAATACTGACGATAAATTAATATGTAGCTGGATACATTAAAAACTAGCTCATACATAATACGTGGCTCAAATACATTAATACTGGATTGAATATATTATTATCCAGCTCTGATGCATTAAAAAAATAAAGAATTTTGAAGATTTTTTAAATTAATAAGAGATAATGTAAATAAGTGAAACAAAATGTGTGTTTTTGTAATTTGTCCAATATATACTTTTGCATAAATTATATGTTTTATTCGTGAATTAAGCTATTCTTTTCTTAATTAGAAGTCTCATCACTTGTGTTCGAGCTCTTAATAAAAATAAATAAATATTAGTGAGAAAAAAAACAAATAATCGTGAAACGAAAATAATCGAAAATTTAAAAATTCACACAAATTGCGGCGTCTGTTTTGCCCATCTTAACTTTCGACCCATTAAATTGGCCTTGAATTGCGGCATTTAATTTCTCCTATTTAGTTGACTTTGTTTTATTATTTCTTTTTTTTGTCTTCTCTTAAATTTATATTTATTTTTGGTTTGTTTATTTTCTTCCATTTTTCTTTGTTCTATTTTTGTATTTTCTTTTTCCTTTTATGGATAAATAATACAAAATAAATACTTATTTATTTTCATTAATATTAAAATTGTATTTTTCTTGAAAGAATGAATAAATCCTCATAAAGGATCAAGGAGTATTATTTTGACTATTTTTTAAATACCCTATCAAAATATATAATTAGTTCTTATAATAGAGAGATAAATAGTAGTAGTAGTTTTTTACTACTCATTTTATTTAATAACATCAATTGACATAATGAGTTTATCATTTTATTGATTATAAAATTAATAATTTTAAAAATTAAGATTTTCAAGAAGGTTTGACCTTTTTTTAAATTGATATTAAGGGTATAATAGGAAAAATAATTTATATTCTTGATTTGTCTAAAGAAACAAGTAATTAGCGACAACTAAAAAAATAGACAAATAATTAAAAACAGACAGAATATTAAAAGAAAAAAAAAGCCGAACTCATAAACAAATTCCTAAACTTGTTGGATTTTTCCTCTCAGGTACCTCATCTACGTCATTTTTCAGTATTGCAGGGATTTTAATTGAAGAAATGAAGACAGACGGTATGTTAGTCTCATTTGTTTTCTAATGTGTTCAAATGACTTGAAGTAAATCACAATTATTTTCGAATATTTTTACTATCAATTGAACTATTGAGTTATGGAACAACATATGTATCATCTATAATATCCCTCACAAAATCTGGTTTTATATCAGTCAATGAATTTTAAAAATTCAATGATTTAATAAGAAATAACACAATTAAAATACGTGTGGAAAAAAATCTAACAAATTTAAAGATTTATTTATATATTTAACTAAAAATAAATAAATACATAATTGAATATCAACGTATCTGTTTCTTGTGTGCTTTATAATAATTACTTGACTTACTGGCCAAACTTTGAAATTTTAAATGTGATAACTATGATACTTTATCATAAAAGATTAACTGTTTTCTTGGAAGACATGAATGATTATTTTTTTATAATATACTTTCGGTTATATGATATATATCATGTGCGTATCATTGATATTCGTTTAACTTTTTATTAAAAAAAACAAATCAACATGTAATGATACTCTATTAATATATAATACGTACTTTGAAGGTACATAAAGTCTCAAGTTCGAAAACTTTTGTCAGTGAATATAAAGATTTAATTTTTGGATCGAGTTCATTGTATCAGACTTCTCAAGTATAGATTACTTCTTTTATGTGATTTGTGAGTTTATGGCATAGAAACGGAGATTTTACGACGGATTTATCTTGTCATAAAAATAAATAAATAAAAAAGTGCAAATTAATTTTTTTTTCTTGGACCAAAATGCCCATACCCTAGCTCAAATATCCAAAACTCATCAATTATTTGTAATTCCCTCAGCACCAATCAATTTACGGCACGTCATCAATCCATGTCAAACAAACACAACCCCACCATCTTCTCACTCACAAAAGAAACACACTCCATCCTAGCCATTCATTTACTTCATCCAACGGTTCACAATATTCACAGCATCAAATAATATATACATTTGTTTTTATTATAAATTAATTCTAACCGTTGATAAATGTAAATCCTACGGCTGAGATTAAATCAAGCATTAAAAGACTCCCATGTGAAGTGTAGACACAACATGAAAAGTCCAAGCATAAAATCATTACATATATATTTATTTTTATGTATATATTCTATTTTAAATATTATAAAAAATTTGACTCACAAATATAAGTGTATAGTTAAAAATTTAATAATTAATCGGTGGTTATTTGCCTATTTTCTCTTTTATATTACTTAATTAATATTAACCTAACATATTTCTTACAAAAAAAATTAATTAGAGGGTGTACTTTATTAAATTAATTTATTAATAGGAGTGATATTTGAATTATTTTGTTTATAATTATTATTAAAAAGTAAAAACACAATATAATAAATTCTCTTAATTTTATAAATTGAAAAGTAAATTAAAATAACTAATTTTAGTGTCTTTCGAAATTTTTCAGGGATCGATCTCTTCTCGATCTCTTTACTTCTGAGTCGAGTTTGTTGTATAAGATTTACCTAATGAGATTTACATTTCAAATCGTAAAGATTTATCAGGTGATCACCCGAAGAGCAGAAGCTACAGCAATAACGACTTATCAATATATTTTCTATTTTGTCAACCAATATATCAAAGTAGATAACTATAATGTCAACCAATATACAACGTAGAAAATACATTTCTTATATTAGTTAAAACTCTATTTTCTATGTTGTCAATTAACATATTACTACGTAGATAACTATAATGTCAACCAATCTACAACGTACAAAATACATTTCTTATATTTGTTGAAACTCTAATCCTAACCGTCCATCAATCTAATCTTACGGCTGTGATTAAATTAAGCATTAAAACACTCCACTAAGATCTAGACACGATATGAAACTCTAATTATCAATCATTACATAGACTGTCGTTTATTTTATCCATTCTATATAATTAAGAACAAATGTTTGATTATATTTATTTATATTAACAATCTAAAAGAGTTTATTACTGTTTCCTTGATCTATTTTTTTTATATGACAATTTTTTCACTCTATTTTCCCTTTAGCAAATTTTTTTCCTGCTTTTTAACTAACATATTTAAAATTATAAGAATAGATAATTTTTTAATCTATTTGATATATTTTTAGTTTCAAATCATAATATTTTTTTAAAAAAGAATTACACTTTATATCAAATCAAAATAAACTAAATAAATAAATTGGAGGGAGTTTTTTTTAATCGTATTTATCTTTATTACTCTATCTGTTTAAAAAAGAACGATCGTATTTTCTTTTTAGTCTATTTTAGAAGAGGTTTTTCTTAATCGTATTATCTTTATTACTCCCTCCGTTTAAAAAAATGACCGTGTTTCCTTTCCTTTTGACTTTAACTTTTCACGGACATGTTGAAAATCATTTAGTAGGTACATTTGAAATAATTTAGAGTCACAAGATTAAAAAATATTCTTTTATTTTTTAAACTTCGTTTCAAGTCAAGATCATTCTTCCTAAGAAAGTATTAAATAACTACGTAAAATATTATTAACAAGATTAATTTAATAAATCTGTAAGCAATTTAACAGCTTTATGCTCATGTTAGATCTAAGCAAAATATGAAAAAAGTCCAAAGTAGCAATCATTAGTTATACATTTCTTTATTTAATTTCATATTAAATTTTAGCCGTCGATCAAATTTATCCTATGGCTGTGATTGATTGAGCATTGAATGACTCCCATGTGAGATCTAGTCAATAACAAGTACCGTACTTTCTCCGTTCCTTTTTTAATTAATTGTTGTTAAAAAAAAATTGAAAGTCAAAGCATATGAATTTTTTAAAATTTTAAATTATTTAATAATTTTATTATGATTTTTTAAAAATAATTATAATATTTTTATATAATTTTTAGATATTTAAAATTTTATTTCAAAATATCAAGTACTATAATTTTATTTATAAAAATTAGTTAAATTAACTTTCAAAAAATAAAATATAACAACTTGATAAATGAAGAGCGGATTGACTTTATCGTGGATAAATAATATGTACTAATTATCTTATTTTTATCTTTATAAATGTAGAAAACCTGATTTTAAAGACTATTTCATATGTTAAAATACATATGAAAAAATAAAGCAATTAACAACGAGTGGCTCGATAAAATGCATTTGAAAAAAGTGCATTCATTAATTTTATTTAGAGAAAATATATCAAATTCCCTCTAAATTTAGCAGCACAATTGATACATTTAAATTATTCGGACGATTAAATATGTTTTAACATTTTGAAGTAAATTAAATATAACCTTAATTAGTGTCTTATTTGATTTACCTTCTCAACCTACATACAACTCACATAATTAGTTACATACTTTATTTGATTTATGATAGTAATTGATATGTATAATTAATACACGAAAAATATAAAAAAATATTAGTAGTAATGTGTGAATGATTTTACTATATGTGCTAGCTTAATTAAGAATATAATTACCTTTCAAATCTTCTTCACATATTTACTATCATATTTATAAAATATATTTTTATAAACATATATTTTGTTAGAAATAATGTGATATATGTTATTTTTAATTCAAAATTAAATATCATAAATTTCGAAAGTCTTTCATTTTTCTTAAATTTCGTACCTAATTAAAATATCCCCTCTATCCTTTTTTTAGTTATTATCTTTAACAAATCAAGATAAGCTAATATTCTTTTTCCTATTATACCTTTAATTTATTTAGAGAGTTGATAGTATATTAAAAAAAGTTATTATACTCTCCGTTTCAAAAAGATTGATCTTATTTACTTTTTAGTCTGTTTCAAAAAAATGATCCCTTTTCTTTTTTGACAACACTTTAACTTTAACTTTCTACGTGACATGTTTAAGACCACAAGATTAAAGGACATTTTGGTACATTTGACATAACTTTAATTTAGAACCACAAGATTAAAAAATCTTCTTTCTTTCTTAAACTGCGTTCCAAGTCAAACTAGGTCAATCTTTTTGAAAAGAGAGAGTAGAAGTTTGACACTCTCTTCTTTCCTTTTTACTTGTCCACTTTTTCTTTTATAATTGTTCCTATTTACTTGTTCGTATTTGACAAATCAGGATAGAATAATTTTTTTAATTTATTATATTATCAATTAAATGAATAATTATTTTAAAAAATATAAAACTTTTCATCCACTCCATAATTAATAAGGATAAAATGATAAACTCACTATATCATTAATAATTTTTAATAGGTGTGTTAATTTAAAAAATAAATAAGTAAAAAAAGACGAAAAAAGTACTATTTAATGAGTAAATTAATTTAAAATTTTTATTGATTAATATGAATAAATATTACATTAATTATTTCTTAATAAGTATGCTAGATCAAAAATTAAACGATCGAGTATCAAATAAAATAAGAGGGGATAAAGCAAAGCCCATGTGAGGTCCAGACATAATACGAAAAGTCCCATGTTAAATTAATCTCATCCGTCCATCAATCAAATCCAACGACGGTGATTAAATTAAGCATTAAATGATTCCCCTGAGATCTAGACAGAATGTGAAAAGTTCAATACAAAAAAAAAAACACCCTTTTTATATCTTTATAAATCCATTTTGAGTTTTCATAATTTTGGATATTTTCTTCTTCCTTCTTCACAAAAATTTTTCTTACAATATGAAAATTATTCTCATTTTTTTGGTTTTGCTTATCACTGTTTCTGTGATAAGTGCTAAACCTCTCATTGGTTCAACTAACTGTCCTGTCCCTAGAAGTAGTAAGTACCTCTGCTTCGATTATCGTATTATTTGTGATATATATATATATGTTTTTTTCTTACATTGCTACTATTTGTTAATCGAAAATAACTTATTTACTTTAAGCTAGAGATATGATCTGTATATATTCTATTTTTTCTCTGACTCTCTGAGCACATTCTATGAGATTATACTGAATATGTTATTATAGTACCGATTCACTATCAGAAAAGTATGAATTACTTTGAGAGATTTTTTGAGGATTAGTATGATAATAAATTTTATGCGGATTTTTTTCATACTAATTTTCAAAAAACTCTGTATGTAATTCATAGTTTTTTTTCTTGTAATGCGATTATCTTAATTATTATTTAAAATGGTTTGAAATTGGGGTTTTTATGAACAGTTTCGATCTGGAATTGCAAGGTTATAATGGTTAATTTGATTTACTTACTATCCCCAAATTGATGTTTGTATGCATTATTTTAAAGTAAGATCGATGGATCTACTTTTTTATTTTTTTATTTTTTATATCTCGATTTATATGGTATAGAAAATTTTGATAGTCAAAATTATTTTTAATTTTGATGGTTAATTCAAATATATTACTTTCTCCATCTCATTTTATGTGACACTTTTTGCATTTTGAGATTTAAACAAGTCTATGTTTGATCGTATATTTTTCATATATCCTTTTACCATTTAAATTATTAATTATTGTGATTTATAATAGTTTTTACGTTGTTTACGAATATATAAATTTCATTTTAGAAAATTGAAAATTTCATTCGCAATCTTAAACTGTTTGACTTAAAAAAAAAAAAAAGTTTAACATAAAATGAGATAAGAGAGTATTTAAGTTTGCATATTTATAAATACATATAGTAAGTGACAATTCAAGATATTTGTAAATATATATTAAAAAAAGAATTATTTGAATCAATGGGGTCATTGATATCACTTGTTTCGATGAGTTATGTATAAGTTGAGCAATATTTATTCAAATATACATAGATTATACACATATTATACATATATCGTCGATTATTTTTAGTTTTTAATTTTTTTATTTTCTTCAGAATGTGGACAGGCATGTATTAAGAGATGTTCACACAAAGGTCACAAAAAGAGATGTTTGTTTTATTGCAACCATTGTTGTGGATGGTGCCAATGTGTTCCACCAGGTTATGTTGGGCAAAATAAAGGGTGTTGTTCTTGCTACAACAATTGGAAGACACAAATAGGAGGACCAAAGTGTCCATGATATTTATATTAATCACGGAAAAATAGCGTGTCGGAGAATCTTAGTAGCTCATTTGGTTGTATTGGTTGACTGGTTACTTGGATTTTTCACTTTGTTGGTGATTGTTCGATTCTCCACCTTGTAATTCCGTGTCTTTCATTGTATCTGTTTTATGTGTATTTTTCTTTTATTTGATCTTCTTGAGGAAGTATTTATTTTCCTATCGTAGCGTAGGAAGAGATATCTTTCTCTTTACTAGAGCCAAGACTGTACGAGGAGAAAAAGAGGGTTGTTTTTACCTTTTCCCTCGCGGTACTTGTTCGCTATTGATCGTTGTGGAGTGTTTTCTTTATGTGTTGTTAAAATCAAGAATTAATATTTCTTGATTATGTTTTCTGTTAGATTCACATGATCTAACTATTATCCATATTATAAATTCTTATGAACCAAAAGGAGTTTGATTCTTCTTTATTTATTGAGTAACTCTTCCATTTTACTTGATCATTTATTATTAAAATATTTTTATTTGTCAATTTTAATATTAATAAAAAATAATAATTTTCTTTTCATATTTATTCTTAGCATTAAATATTTATTTTTCAAGATATCATTAAATAGGGGGGATAGTTTGGAAAAATATTTATATTAATATATATATTTTTAATGTGTAACAAGTCAAACAGTGACAAGTAAAAATCAACGGAGAAAGTATATAGCAAATTCAATGTTTGGTCTTTCTTTTTCACTCTTGATTTTAGCAGTAGTTCGAAATTCGAATATATCATTAAACTATACGAAATGCATCATGAATATATCATCAAATATGCCTTTGCTTGTACAAATATGGAGTTCCAATTTAAAAGGGCAAAAAATATTATCAAAAATTTCGAAAGAGCATATCAAAAAAAATTTTAATCAAAAAGGCAAAATCGCTCCTGATAGAGCGATTTTTCCTGATAAAATTGACGTGTTAATTTTTTAAAAAAAACACAAAAATCGTTGTTGTGACCAAAATGCCTGCCTCTTAATCAATTTAACTTTTTTTTTAAAAAAATGCTGCACTCGCAGCGATATTAATAAAAATAAAACTCAGAAGCGATGACGGAGCGATTTCATCCTTTTGATTAAAAAAAAAAATTTAATATGCCTTTTCGAAATTTTTGATAATTTTTTTTGCTCTTTTGACTCCGGACTCTACAAATATGAGCCATATTTGGCCTTGTTTTTCGATTTGAAAATCTAACTTGAAATTAAGTGAAATTTATACATTTTATGAAATACGTATATAAAAAGTGTGAAAGTGAATTATATTTAGGAAAAGCATCGTATGGATAATAAAAGTGGTGTAAAATTATGAGGGTTTAAATTATACCATGTGACATGTATGGAACGCCCTTCCTTCTTATTTATGTCACTATTTTATATTGTACGCTTTTTTTAGAAATTAGATAAATTTATTATTATATTTTTATTTAATGATATTGTGTGGTTAAATTTTTCATTAATGAATATAAATTTATTTATTTAATTAATTATATTAACCAATAAACATAAATTAAATATTTAGTTTTTCTATGTTAGTCAAATTTATACTTTCAAGGCTAATATAGTGATTCTCACAAATGAAATAGATAGAATAATATTATTTATGTATTAATTTTGTGAAATGACAAGTATTAAGCAATATTTATTTTTAATAAAATGACAAATAATAGTAACAAATAGAATATTAACAACCATAATTAGAGGCTAATTATATTTTTGTGAGTTTGTTAATGCATAAGGGCATATATGGCCTAAATTTATAATGATGATCACATATTTAATATCAACTATGAACAAATGACATTACTAGTCTATTTGGTAAAGTTTAGTACTCCTTTTAATTTATTTACCCTATTCTTTTTTTATATAAACAATTTAAATTTGATCAAGAATTTATTTAAATTTTTTGAAATAAAATTTATATCGTAAAAAAATATTATAAATTACAATAATTAACAATTTAAAATATTTGAAAGATATACGAAAATTAAATAAACTTATATGAATCTCAAAATCTAAAAAATATCACATAAATTGAGACAAAAGAAGTAACATATTTGAACTTCTTGTCTAATTAAAAATCATAAATTCACAACGTAGAATAATAGACTTCACCTATAATGTGATGCATTTAATGTAAATTTCAAAATGGAATTATCTATACGAGTCTTTAATTTAATTATTTTTATAAATGCGACTTTTAGCTAAATTTAGTCCACTATTAGTTTTAATATTATCAACAGTGTCGTCTTAAAAACTTATCAATTTATAAAATTAACATCGATTAATTATTCCCTTCATTTATTTTTACTTGTTTATTACGTTAAAAAAATGTCAACTTTACTTGTACAATTTTTAAAATGAAGATATAATTTATTAAAATGAATTCTTAATTATTATTTATTAGAGGGCGTCTGGTGTGAGTTGGGGTAAAAATAAATAATCGGATAAGAAAATACTGATGAGATAAAAAATTTGTATCTTGTTTGATTGTCATATTTGAAATAACTTGTTCTCAATCAAACGACCCCTAATAAATAATAAGAGTCATCAGTCATCTCTCGATGCTTATTCAAATAATTGAATTTATTATATTCAAAAAAGTAATATAATAATTATTTCGAGAGTAAACAATATTGCTTACACAAAAAGAATAAATACTAAATTAGTAAAAAAACACTTTTTATTTATGATTATTTAAATGAGGTGTGAAAACTAAAATGTATGGTTGGAGCATTAATTATATCTTTATATGCACTTCATAATTAGATAAATGTTAAGTAAATGTTATAATATAGCAATATCTATAATGAATAAAATATTTAATATTATGGTTATAAATTAATTAATCTTGCCTATAAATAATGCACAAATTGAAGGATTCATCACAAATCATTTTCTCACAAAAGAAAATTAAAATTGAAAATTATTAGTTTTTCAAGACTAAGAAAAAAATATATATATACATGATGAAGTTTTTTCACATTTTTTGGGGTTTACTTATCATAGCTTTAATGTCTAATGCACAAATAATCAATGTGGACAAGCCCCCTACTGGTCCATCAACTTGTCCTGTGGCTGCAGATAGTGAGTATACCTTTTTTTTTATTAGTTCAAAATGAGAACGTTGAAACTGTTCGATAAATATGAATTTCGAATTACAAATTAATATCGTAACCTTATACATAGTTACATTGATAAATCTTTTTAAAACAACATCACTTGTTATACATATGTTATACATATATAATGCACCTAACGTCGACACTGTTAGATACATTTTCCTTTACTTCTAACATGAATCACGAACCAAAAATTAACGTTCTAAAAAACCTTATGAATAGTTGCATTGACAAAGGATTTCAAAACAACATCACTTGTTATACATGGATTATACATATATTATACATTTTCTGACTATTTTTTAATTTAAGCGACTCGATAAATGATTATATTACTTTTTTTTTTTTGTGTGTGTGTTTTTCAGAATGTGGAGATGCATGTAATCAAAGATGTTCAGCTACATCTCACAAAAAAACTTGTTTATTTTTTTGCAACAAATGTTGTGAATGGTGTCAATGTGTTCCACCAGGAACAAGTGGGGGTAAAGAGTGTTGTGCTTGCTATAATGATTGGAAAACAAAAAAAGGAGGACCAAAATGTCCATAAGTTTTTTTATTGGATAATTAGTTTTATGTTTAAGTTTCTTTATTAAAATAATATTTTTGAGAAGTATTTTCCATGTATTAAAAAATTCAAGAATTTATATTTTCTTGATTTTGTTGTCTTGTTTGGTCATTTGATCAAACTATTATCAATATTATAAATTTTCATATACCAAAAAGAAATTGAAATGACAAATCGCGGTCCACTTTGTACGTTTACTGAGCAGACTCCTCAGGCATTTTAGAAAAGAGGGAACTTCTCACTCCGAAGGAGACGGAAGCTACCGCTTTTAGAATGAAAGCTTCTTTTATTTAAGTATATAATTATTATTGGTGGGGTGGGTGTGGAGGGATTAAATACACATTTTGAATCGAATAATTAAGCACATCAAAATGGGCTAAGTAAATAAAATAAGTTTGATTCGATAAATGATAGAAACTCAAAAGATTAATTTGAACTTAAAAAATCAGGTTCTTTCAAAGTCTCAAGATTCTTTATCATTTTCATTAATTCTTTATGATTTAAATTATAACTTTTTTCTTCATATGTGTAGATATTTCTTTTTTTGGGTGGGTGGGTTGGTGGGGTATATCTATGATAGATTTAAAAAGAAGAATATTATTAAATGAAAAAGGAAGTTATTTGATCATCAAAGCTATAAATTCAAATTAATTGTTGAACTAAAGAAGAAAAAACTTATAATATAAATATAAAACTATTTTAATCAAAGGTACATTAACTCTAAATTGTATAGTACAAAATTGTATAATACAAAAATATATTTGGATCTATTCTCTTATAATAAAAAAATAACATTAAGCAAAGACTCAAATTGATAAACGCTTTTAATTTGCTTATAATGTTAATAGGGAGGGTAATGGGACGGGGTAAGGCGAGCGAGGGCAGGGCGGATTTTGTCTCAACCCGCTCTACACCACCCCATTTAACATTTTCATCTGCATCTATCTGTCCTGCATTACACTCAGATCCATACGTTCCTTCAACATATTTTTTTCCGTCTACCTTTATTTCATCCTGTTACAAGCATTTAGTGATTAATATTGTTGAAGAAGGAAACTGACAATTGGAACATGTCAAAGGAACAGGTCCAACGCAGTTGACTGACTTGTCTACAGTAAGTGTTGATGAAGAAGAAAGCTGAGGATTGTAACATGTCGAAAGGAATAGGTCCAACAAAGCTAACTGGCGAGTTACAACACTGCTGAAGAATTAGAATCACACTAGGATTAGATTACCTATGTTAATTATGTTATATTTCGTCTATAATTATATTATTATTAGGATTATATTACTATTAGAATTATAATACAATTAGAATTTAATTATTATTATTATTATTATTATATTGGTAATTGGTATTGTAGTAGGACTCTAAGTATAGTTAACTTAGGACTCTACAATTCTCTTCTATATAAAGAGTTTGTACTTAACATTATTATTCATCAATAATTGATCAGATATCAATACTATCAATATTGATCAACCTATCAATACATCAAAACAATCCTTAATTTCTCTACATGAGATTTATACATCGATTTCTTCAGATATATTTGAATAGATCACAAATTTTACATTTTAATTTTTTTATCAATATTAAATTAGAAAAATTACTTTGATAGATTTTTAATTCAAATATCAAGAATTTAATATATAAAATAAATACAATAACAAAAAGTCATACTTCAAATAATTAACAAGAGAACAAGTTATTGAAAAAAATAATTCTTTATCATCTCAAAAGAGTTATTAATTTTCTAATATTTGCATTTACATTTCTGTAGACAATTAATGCAAAATTGAATTGTCTTTAATATATTTATTATGGCAAATTTGGCAGTTCTTCCAACATTTCCTTTGATCATTTTAATAGATTATAATTTTCTCTCTTTATTATAATTTTTTAATTGACATTAAAAAATAAATTTGTACACTTTCTTTACATAACAAACTATACTACACTTTCTTTGTGGATGATACAAAAGAAAAGAGAAAATGCTGAAGATTACACACACAATGATGAAACGATAAACACACATCGAATTAGGAGATTTTTCGTGATTTTTAATATTTTCTAAACAAATAACATCAATAAATCACAAGATAATTAAAAGTCAGAAAAACCGTTCAAGCTATTTTTTGGAAGCTAAACTAAAACAAATCCTTCGAAAAAAATACTTTTAAAACCTTAGCAAACAACAAAATTTTATGTTTTATTCTTCAAATGAATTGTTAAAAAATAGATCTTCAAATGAGTTAGATATTTTGAACTTATAAGATATTGTTAGCGGAAACGTGAAACTAAAGAACAAGGAAGAACAACAATATTTAACGTGGTTCGGATCAAAATGATCCTATGTCCACCAAAGAACAACTGCACTGATATTTATTTCACTCTACAAAGAATACAAGTGAAATACTACAAGAGAGAGAACACAAATGCCTTAGAAGGTGAGAAGGCAAGTGAGAGGATGATTTGAAAATGAATTAAGAGCTACCTATTTATAGAAATAAATTCATCCTATTGATGTCATCCATGACATCAATATGTGTCAAAATTGTCAAGGTTAAGAATATGAAACCATTTTATGGTTTGCCTAAATTTCACCTATCAAGATGCAATCTTTGACTTGTATTTTTGTACTAATTATCTTCCTACCAAATATTCATGTTAATTCATCTTTCATTTAGTTTGATTTCACAAGAACCAAAACCAACTCTTTCAGATATAATAGTATGAAAATATTAAATTATTCTCCACTTATTTATTATTAGAGAAAGAAATTTAAAACCAACACCACATTGAAGCAAAAGTGCAAATGACCTTAAATTATTGCTCTAAAACCTCTAGCATTGAAAGGATGATTTTAAATTGATCATCCTATTTCCTAACACAAGTTATTTTTCTTTAAAGTTATTATTTTGAAAAAAAATTGTGATAAAAGAAATATTATATTTAAAATAAGCATATTTTAATAAATTGATTAGACACAAAAATAAAAAATGAAAAGTGAAGGAGATTATTTCTTCTTTTTTAAGTTGGTGAAGATGTGATTTGATTTTATTTGATGTGAATACAATAGTTTAGAATAAGCAAGGAACATGCAAGATTACCATGGATGTGGTGTAACATATGATATTGTTTCTTTCATAGTTAAAAATTTTAAATTTGAGTAATGTCTATGAAATTACTTTCTTTCGTATAAAACTCTATACAATATAGATATAAAGTAATCGAACTCTGATATAAATATTGAACTCTCTTAAAAATTTCAAATTTGAATCATGTTTATGAAATTACTTTCTTTCGTATAAAATCCTATACAATATAAATATAAAGTAATCGAACTCTGATACAAATATTGAACTCTCTTAAAAATTTCAAATTTGAGTCATGTCTATGAAATTACTTTCTTTCATATAAAACCCTATACAATATAAATATAAAGTAATTGAACTCTGATACAAATATTGAACAACTCATAATTGGTGATTAAACCTATGCTTTATGTCCTTACCAAATAGAGTGTCTATTTAAGAATTCATTAAGTTAAGAGGTTGGCATTAGGGGTAGGCATGGTAGGCTAGATATTCAATTACTATTATATTAACATCAAATTTTTTTGATATTGCACTTTCAATATTAAGATACTTGATATGTATTTTAAAAATTTATAAATATAATATTTAATGAATATATACATATAGTATAAAATTAACTGTTTAGATATTGTAATTTTGACTAAATATTATTTTTATGTTGTTAGATTAATGAAACAATTTGCTTATACTTTCTTTTGAATACTTTTATAAAATGTAAGTTAGATATAATGGAGACATTTCTTAAAAACTTAATTATAATATATTTAATATAATTTAAATTATAATAAAAATGTCTTTATCAATTTATAAATATTAAAATCAAAGCATCTAAAAGTGTGATCTAGCAATTAATAACTTTTATTCATATTAATGATAAAAATGCAATTTAAATGAACTAATGTGACATCTTTATTCTCACCAACCTCCACATCAAATTGACCCACCCACTCTTTGAATTTTCCAATAGTTTGGTAAACTATAGTAAAGAATTATAAAGCCCTCAATTTTGAACACCCAAATCAAGATTCATCAAATCTTTTGTTTCTCTACTCCAATTGGGTGTTTTTGTTTTTGCATTTGTTTTTGTGTATCCATAAATGGGTAGTGAAACAAAGGTTTATACTTTGGAAGAAGTAGCCCCTCACAACAATGCCAAAGATTGTTGGCTTGTCATTAGTGGCAAGGTATTTTTTTCTTTGTATATACTTTTATCCCTTCACCCCCCTTTTTGATTTGATTTAATGGGATTGCTGTTCTTGTACTTTTTTGTTCAATTATATGCTAAAGATTCCATTTTTGGGTCTAACAGGGGATCTTATAGTTTTGTGATCTATGTAATTGCTCTTTAGTTTACTGAGGTTGCTGTTTCTTGTACTTTTTTGTTCAAATGTATGCTAAAGATTCAATTTTTGGGTCTATTAGGGAATGTTGTAGTTTTTGTGATCTATGCAATTGCCTTTAGTTTACTGGGGTTGCTGTTTCTTGTACTTTTTTGTTCAAATAATGCTAAAGATTCAATTTTTGGGTCTATTAGGGAATGTTGTAGTTTTTGTGATCTATTTAATTGCCTTTAATTTACTGGGGTTGCTGTTTCTTGTACAATTTTGTTCAGATATATGCTAAAGATTCAATTTTTGGGTCTATTAGGGAATCTTATAGTCTTTGTGATCTATGTAATTGCCTTAAGTTAACTGGGGTTGCTGTTTCTTATGTTTTTTGTTCAAATATATGCTAAAGATTCAATTTTTGGGTGTTTATGGGGAACTTACAGATCTTGTGATCTTTGTAATTACCTTTTTGATTTTAATTTGCTGGGGTTGCTGTTTCTTGTGCTTTTTGGTTCAAATATATGTTTAAGATTTAATTTTTGGGTCTTTATTATGGGAAACTTGTAGTCTTTGTGATCTATGTAATTACCTTTTTGCCTTTGATTTAATGGTGTTGCTGTATCTTGTGCTTTTTTGTTCATATATGTTAAAAATTCAATTTTTGGCTCTTTATCAGGGGCAACTTATAGTCTTTGTGATTTCTGTATTTACCATAATGCCTACCCCTTTTGGTTTATTATACTGGGGTTGCTGTTTCTTGTACTTTTTTGTTCAAATATATGTTAGAGATTTAATTTTTGGCTCTTTATTAGGGGAAACTTGTTGTCTTTGTGATTTCTGTATTTACCTTGATGCCTCCACCCCTTTTGGTTTTATATACTGGGGTTGCTGTTTTCTTGTGCTTTTTGTACAGATATATGTTAAAAGATTCAATTTGGTCTTTATAGAGGCAGCATATAGTCTTTGTGATCTCTGTAATTGCCTTTCTGCCTCCAGCCCTCTCGGTTTAATCTACTGGGATTGTTGTTTCTTGTTCAAATATATGTTAAAGATCCAATTTTTGGCTCTTTATTAGGGTAAACTAATAGTCTTTGTGATCTCTGTAATTGCCTTTTTGCCTTTAGTTTGCTGGGGTTGCTGGTTCTTGTTCTTTTTTGTTTTTAAGTATATGTTGAAGATTCATTTCTTGTGCTTTTTTCAAATGTATGTTGAAGATTCAATGTTAGGGAATATCTGTTAAAGATTCAATCTTTGGGTCTTTATTTGTGGCAATAGTGGCAGATATAGAGCGTAGTTTTTGGGTTCACAAACCAGTGGCGATTGCCTAGACCCTGTAATTCATATAACATACATCAGTATGTTATTGTGAACCCAATTGTTATTCTATAATAACTTGAGATCGTAGTAGGAACCATAAATTTCAAATCCTGCATCCGTCTCTGTGTGACAATATATAGATATAGTCTTTCTGATCTTGTAATTACCTTTCTGCCTCCTCCCTCCTTAAAGATTCAATCTTTGGTAAGATACGATTTTCCAAAAAAGAAAAAGGGTTCAGTCTTTGGCTCGTAATTTTTCCCAAGGTATAATCTTGTTGACCTCTAAAATTAGCTTTCTTCACCCCCTTTTGGATAGCATTTTATGTTCTGTGTAACTAGATCGTAACGATTAAAAAATGAAACTTAAGGATTCAACTTTTGACTGCTTCTGTTCATTGTTGTTTTTATTGGTTCTTTTTCTCTCCATTCTTTTTGTGTTTCGAGCAAAAGCCTGTTAAGAGGTCTGAAAAGGGGTGAATAGTGTCTGCGTTAGCATGATGAGTGATGTTCTTTCATTTTGTTGACATATGGTTGATGGGTCATCGTTGTCTGTGGGTTGTGTCTACGTCTTAAATTCAACTTATCTCAAACTTGTTTCAACATGATTTGATGCGGTCCGGAAAAACCCTCCATGTTAATTCATGCCTATTGCCAGTGGTCTTTTCCTTCTAAAAGCAAGTATCGTAGAATCTTATACTTTGTACCTTTGAAACTTCTCCGAAGAAAGTTATAATCTTGCCCTGCCCTTAATTCATGGTAGCAAAAGATGGTAAATTGCTTATCAACCTTCCATCGTGCCTTCCCTAGTACCTAGGAGAGAAACATAAAAATTTCATCGTAGTTTTGTTTAGGTTTAGGTTTGTTCGTACTTCTTTTATTTCAATTTCTAAGTTTACTATATTTATAGAAGCCGGAATAAGTATCTCAAGTGATAGTATGCAATTTTACTGCTTTCTGGAAGGACTTTCGTTCATGAGAACTTTGTTAACAGAGACCCACAAGGTAACATCACGATAACAATAGCGTTCAAAAACGACAGTAACAGTAACCACAGTAAAACCATGAAATGACAAAGCGGGGGTCGTTCAATTTTTCTTGTGCTATACCAGAGAAGTGTGTATTGAGGTTCATTGTCTGATATCGATCTTTTATTTGATAGGTGTACGATGTGACAAAGTTCTTGGACGATCACCCTGGTGGCGATGAGGTCTTATTGGCTGCTACTGGTAATATACGTTGACCAACTTTTTCCTACCAAAACCACACATTGTAACTTACAAGTTGTTTTTCAATAGTATCAAATTGTGAAGCTGAGTAGAACATTGCTTTTCTCTGGAATCGTGCCATTCAGTGGCGGATCTAAAGCCCAAATCGTTACGTCTAGCTCACTGACTCTAAATTCTGAATTCCCAGTAGTGTTATCTTTGAAAAATTGATGTAAAAAGGTTGGTGATTCTTTTGAAGACGATGTTTTATGGGATGGTAATTTGGTGCAGGAAAGGATGCAACCGATGATTTTGAGGATGTTGGTCACAGCAGCAGTGCTCGAGCCATGTTGGACGAGTACTACGTAGGGGATATTGATTCAGCAACCATCCCGACTAAAAAGGCGTACACTCCTCCTAATCAGCCTCATTACAACCAGGACAAGACATCCGAATTCATTATCAAGCTTCTCCAGTTCTTAGTTCCCTTGATCATTTTGGGCGTAGCAGTTGGCATCCGCTTCTACACCAAACAATCCTCTTGAAGATTGAATGCAACGGTAAATTCATAATAGAGTTCCGAGTTTGCAAGATGTCACCCTCGATTGAAAAAAATATATATCGAATTTTACTTCTTAGACTTCATATAGTCGTATGTTCTTGTTGTAATAGATTGTTGAGTCATCCTATAGAGTGTGGATTCGAGATTTTAGTCTCAGACATTTCAACGTTTTAAGGTTCTTAGTATTGAATTCGACTTACCTTTGAAATTATGGGTTGAAAAGTTGTTATTTTTTGAAATTCTAGCGTCTTCATGCGCATGCATTGCATATCTATATTCGGTGTTGAAACTACTGAGTTCAATCAAACCTTATAGTCAAAAGTTGTTAATGTACTATCATATTTATGTCATGCTAGAATTATGTTGCTTAAATTCTTCAAAAATGTTGATGTACGTGTGTGTTAGATCCTCTGACGGGGGATTCAACATAGGTTGGAGAGTCCGAGCAACATAGATGCTAAACGGCTTACTATTGCAGCAAAATGCCTAAAGAGTGTAACCTAGGCCCATCATCTTCGAGTTTTGAAAGGGTTGGCTCCAGACAGATTTCTCGATCATCAAAATACCTCGAAAAGGTTTAAAGATATGACCTACTTTTTTCTATTGAATGAAATGAAAAACTTGAATCCCCGCTCACTTCACCGATGAAACTAGGAGAAAAATTAGGCCTACTACAACATCTGAACTCGAAGCAATAACTAGATACATTTGGATCTGGTTCTATCCAACCCAACCCTAGAACATAGAACGATCGACTTGTTGAGAAGTTCATTATGAGACTCCAAACTTGTAAGTGGTGACCTTAGCCCGCCCTTTCAATCTAGAGATGGACCTAGGGCAAGTTATGTGGGTTCAACTGAATCCATTTGCTTATACATATGCAAAAATGAAAATTTTAAATGTAAACATCTAACAAGATCACATCCTTCAACGCGCCTTTCACACATCTGTAGCCTTATCTATACAAAATTTCGTGTAACTCGATGTACCTGGAAGATTGATAGTCATGTTCTATCAGTTATCTTTGAATCAGTTCTTTCCGAGTGCCTCGAGGGAGAATTAGTAGACTCCCTCGAGGAACTATGTCCGAAAATGTTGAACTTCTTACCAATCCTTTTGGAGAAAGATTTCATGAATCTTCGCGAGCTGGATTTCTGCATATCTCTCTTCATACAAACATGATCTTTCCAAGTCATTCAATCTCATCCTCATTCGCGCTAGCTCAAGTTTTAGCTCTCTGTTTTCTCGTCTCAACGAAGCATAATTGTCCTTAGGAGACATTGCTGCACTAAGTGCACCACTGTTTATCCTCCAAGATTGATGCATTGGCTTAATGTCATCATCAGGATACGAGCAAAACAAGGCGTTTCTTAGCCTTAATTGCTCGAAATAGAGAACTTGAACGATTGATTGTAGGGGAAGACGTTCATTTTGTGCAGCGTGTGCACCAGCGTCTTGTGAGAGTTTTTGGAAATCGATTGATTTGCATAGTCTCCTCTTATCTGGATCTGATAAAGTTAAATGAGCCTGGAAATATGAATCCATGAAGAGCCTTTTAGTAATTATGAAGACTACGTTGCTCAGACTCTCCAAAAATATCATCAGGTACGTGTCAGATCATCCAAAAGTAGCGCGTTTTTGGATGAACCAACACATATGCAATAACATTTTGGGAGAGTCCGCTCAACGTATTGTATGAAAGATTTAGGTCTCTCATTTCGAATAAGTTGAGGAATACATACTTTGAGGTAAACGTCTATGGCTCGATAAAGGCCATCGTGTACAGTACGCGCGTGTGCTGGTAATGTTTCTGCAATAGCAATGAACTTGTTGAGCTTCAGATTTGCATCTGGTGCAATTTCAGCTAGGTAGTTATCAACCAGTTTTGATACTTTGAACAATGCGGTTTGTGATGGTGTAGCAGTAGGGCTATCGGATTCAAAAACCGATACATCTTCCATCTCATCATCGCTATCGCCTTCCTGTTGTGAAAAATTAACCAAGATCCTATGCACTGTGTCAACATCAAACATAGTATCACCAGCATGACGAAACGAAGGAATTAGTATGTCATCCAGAGTAGCTATATCCAGTTGAGATCCTATCCGTCTCTCGAGATCAAGCCTACAAGCAGCATTGCAGTCTAGCATCACAGCACTTCGCAACAATCCAAACAGAAAGCTCAAAGGAACGACGAATTTCTCAACAGGCATCAGGCTAACAATCGTCTCAACCACGAGTTTTTCTTTTGAACCAGAAATAGACTTTTGTATTAACTCCTTCTGTGCATAGCTTACTAATGATGCTGCAATGCTTTCAGGTCTAACACCGCGGAATTTCATTGCAGTTATGACACGTTGGTACAAGTCGATACGAAGAACAGAAAGATCCTCAATCCACCAATCCCCTTCACAATTGGCTTGTTTACTCATATGCAATCTCCCTGAGCTACTATACTCCAAACGCGAGAAACTTGAAGCGATCTGCTCAACACAAGCTTTTGAGGCTACAGCATCGATACATCTGGTAACGATTTTCAACTCATCAGCAAGGGGGAGTAAGTTTTCGGATTGCCTCAAGACATCAACACACATTTCAAGATTCTTGCAGACAATGCTGTCGAGATACTCTTCAGCTCGAGAACCAAGATTGTTTTTCGAGTGATCCTCTGACATCTCGAGGTAATCGGATACACAACAGAGTTGAGCAACATTTGATGATGTGATCTCAAAGTTGACACCATAACAGAATTTGGCTGCTAACTCAAATGATTCAGATCCACCTGGTAGACTAACAAGCTCAATTCTTGATATATCAGAATCTCTGTGCTCTGCTACAAGCCTCCGAATTCGTCCACTTCTCGACACAAGGGGAAACTGAAATCATAATTTTCATATTGTTAAGGGAATTTCCACTACATTATGGTATCTGAAATTGCTCATATGCATGAAAAACTGAAAAAAATTGATATGATTGGAGACTCTGTATCAGATTGAATGTGTTCTGTTTGATAAGAAACAACAACAATATACTCAGTGTAATCGGACAAGTGGTGTCTGAGGAGGGTATAGTGTAGACAGACCTAATCCCTATCTCGTAGAGAAAGAGAGGGTGTTTACAAAAGACCCTCGGCTTGAAAAAAAAAAAGGCATTTTAAAGCAAGGAACGCTAAATGGAAAACGGTACACAACATATGAAAGAATAATGAAATAATGTGATAACCAAAGCACAAACAAATACAGGTAATAACCGAAATTGAAGAACATAAAACTACGAGAATATTGTTAATACTTACTAGTAAGAAAGTAGGTACAAGTACGACCACCAAGCCTATCCCGTAGATATACAATATAAAGGTCAACTACCTACTAACTTTCTTTCGTGATCCACGCCCTTCAAACCCTCCTACCTAAATAGACTTGGATTGTTGAAAAATAACTTTGTAATGTACAAGGTCAACGGTATTATTAACGTATATATAATAGATGTTGAATTCCTTAGCATCTTCGTGAGCCTACTTTTTTATATTTTGAATCCCCTCAGTGAAAATCCTGATTCCGCCACTGCTGATGTTGAGAGTCAGCTTCAATTAAATCCGTCATTTTTTCAACATAGATCATATAGATGAATACGTGAAAGCTTTGAAAAATGTAGTATAGATATCAAATCTTGAACTTAATATTTCAAACAATTCAAAACCTGTTAACACGTCAAAGTTTAAATACTGAATTTGCCTCTGATTAACGACGTGAGTGAAGAACTTTACCTTGTGCAATGAAAATATGGCACCATCCACTTCTATTGTTATATCACTTGGAACATCTCTAAATACCCTATATAACAAGTAAAAATAACCAATTAGCCCAAAAAAAAAAAAAACTTAAAACAACTTTTTTTTGTGAAAATATGAAATTTCACCTATGAGTCAACCAAGTTATAACTAATATACACTGACAATATAAAATCGTATTTTTTACACCATCAACTTACTTAAAACCTGATTAATGTAGATTTTGAATACAACATTCCGTCTCCTCCTCCTACTTAACGACAACAAAAATGTCTCCTCTTTGTAGAAAAAATATAAATTCATAAACATGCAAATACACAATAAATCACCTATGACAACACGTAAAACTAGAGTTATAGCGTTTTTCTTTATACTGTCAGTGTATATAATATATACGAACCATTCATTGTATCTTTGCCTTGATGTTGACTTGGTTAGAGTCATTTGATGGTGGTGGTGCTTGTCCATTGCCATGGTGAAAGAAAAAAAACTTATATATTTGAATTTTAGAGAAATTAAGAAGAAAGAAGAATGTGAAAGGTTGTTAAAAGAAAATAAGAGACAAAAAACACAAGAAGGAGATTTTGTTGTTGTTGGTTGAGTAGTTTTTTGGCCATTTTTTTTGTCAAAAAGTTTGGCTTTTGTTTTCAAATATCATAGATTACATTTGTCTAAAGCAATGGCCTCTCTTGTGGGACATGTTTTTATTAGTAATAAATAATTTATAGGGATTTAATTTTAAAAAAATTACATTATATATATCATCGTCGTCAGTGTAAAAACTTTCTTTTTACATGTAAACCTTGTTACAATATGGAATTTGTAATTTTGAAAATAGCTCAAGTTACATATAAGCAATGCAAATCTTTTTTTTACAACCCGAGATCCGTATATTAGAGAATATCGTAAGCTTTCTTAAAATGTGAGATTTATAATCTTAAAAATAAAATAAATTATATAATACAACAAATAAAGATAATCTATTGGTGTAAAATTTATTATACTGATAATGTATATAACTTAAACTCGAACTGGTAATAAAATAATAAGTTGCTCAAGCAAGTAAATATGACCTTAAACTCTTTATTAGTTTAATGTGGTATATTATAGTGTAAATATTTTATATTATGAGTATGTTTGGTATAAATGGGAATCTTTCTTTATTACATTATTTTCTTGTGTTCGATATGTAAGGAAAATATCTATTATTTTTAATTTATATATATCTAGATAAATATTATAAAAACTGAGAATTAAATGTGAAACTTGTTTCTCCTGCTTCAATTATAAAAAAAACTTTTTTATCAAGATAATTTTTTCTAAAAAATATATTTATTTTTTAAAAAAAATAATAAAATTGACCTACCAAATATAAAAATAATTCAAAATACATTTTCCACCATTCCCAAAAATCGCAAAATTTGGCTTTTAGAATTCAATCACCCTTTTCACATTGGCAATGTTTATTGAAAATGAAAGTAAAAAGTTGGGAAAATTTAATGAAATAAAATTAAGAAAAATGTAAAAAGATAAAGTTGTGCATTTTTGAAAAATGATTTATCAAGATAATGATTATCCTTTACCCACCACATTTATCAAAATCATAAATTACTTAGAAACAAATTTTGATGGGAGGGCCCCAAGTGTTCCCATTAATTGGAATATAATCAAACTTTTGTTGACTTTAAAAAAACTATTAAATGATGGAACATGGTATAACAATTTTTATTTATTTTTAAAGTTTGTAAAATTTCCCATCTTGATTTAACTTTAATTATTATTATTATAGTCCTTAATACCTATCTAGACACATTTAATCTTGAGTTACTTGAAATATGCACTTTAATTTCTTTACTCTGTGAATATTCATAATTTAGAATTTCCACTATTTGATTATACATATATTATATTAAATTTGTTATCATTAAATCATATTTAAAGGTAATATACTTCTAAAAACAGTTCAATACACATATTTTAATTAATTAAAAATTAACTCTATTGACTTGAATCATATGTCACAAGCTAAGAGCCAAAAACAAAGTTCATCAATAATTAAAGGATAAAAATAATATTATTCTAGTGCAATTGTGCATTAATTTTTTCAAAAATCTGCTTCTTTATTATCATAATCGTCCATTTTTAATTGTCATAGTTTCTTTTTTGAAATCGAACTACAAAACTTTGAATAATATTTTAATAATGTATTTTTTATCAAATTTACATACAAAAAGTTAAAATTATATAGTACTTTTTCGTATAGTTTTTAAATGTCTAAATTTTTATTAAAAATATCGAATGAATATAATCTAATTTAACTTTAAAATTAATTAAATTGACTTTCAAAAACTCAACATCACAAATAAAAATGGACGGACTGAATAATAAAGTCAAAGTCAATGAATCACATTCAGACTTTATGAACACAAGCATGCTCAATAGCCACAATTCCACAAACATACCACCTAATTGTACTACACATCTTCACATGACATTTAACTAAAACCTAATACTCATATATATTTTTCACCTGTATTTTGATATTTATTTCGAGACTCGATTAATACTAATTTCAATAAAAATTCCAATTAAAAATAAATTTATTAATCAAAATTCCAAAAACTCATCATATAAAGAGAAAATGAATTTAATCAGAGAAAACATCAACCCTAAAGAAGATATATAGGAGATGAGTGGATATTTTAATCAT
>JAJJBR010000234.1:27437-67183 GCA_022817965.1 Solanum lycopersicoides
ACCCTTTGATTTAATTGTGTCCCATAGCAAACTGTTTGTCATTCACCTCTCTCCCTCAAACTCTCACTCGCCACTCTCCTCTCTCGCTCGCTTCCTCTCACTTTTATACAAACACAAGTGTATAAAATTTGTTTCTATTAGTATAAAGCGAGAGGAAATTATATAAATACATATATTTTTGTTCCACTCTCTCAGATCTCGCTCGCCACTCTCCCTAATCTCGCTCGCCACCCTCGCCTCTCTCGCTTATATAAACAGAAACGAAATGTATAAATTGTGTTTTTGTTTGTATAAAACGAGAGAAAATTGTATATACACATGCAAATACATATATTTTCGTCCTATACACTTATAATTATACAATAAAATACTCCCCTGCCCAGTTTCTTTTGCCTTTCTCTCTTTCTCGTTTTATACAAATTCAAATTGTATATAATTTCTCTCTTTCTCATTTTATACAATTCGATTCAATTGTATATTCCCTGCCCAAGTCTCTTTTGCCTTTCTCTCTTTCTCATTTTATACAAATTCAAATTGTATATAATCGTTCTATACACTTATAATTATACAATTCGTTTTATACACTTCGTTTTATACAATTCTCTGCCCAAGTCTCTTTCTCTTTCTCGTTTTATGCACTTCGTTTTATACAATTCGCTTCAATTGTATATGTATAGCGAATTATACATTTATATGTTTGCTATAGAGTGCAATTATGCAAACTTTGCTATAGCATACAAATATGAATTTTATGTTTGCTATAGGTGAAAATTGCCCTTTAAACAATTCATCATTAAGAAATCAAACAAAATATATGGAAGGCGATTTGATCTTATTATTTTTTATTTCTCTTTATATTTCCCAAGAAGTCCTATAATATTATAAAAATTAAATAGTCGTCCATCCAATTAGCTATCATTTACCTACAATTTTTGTATTATATTGAATCTGATTCAAAATATATGATTTGCATATAATTTTATATGTATGTTTGTGTCATATTTGAGTTCAGTGATACATGGGACAAATAAATAACATATTCTCGTAAAAAAGAGCAACTTTCACGTATAACAAACATAAAATTTATATTTGTATGTTATAACAAAGTTTGCATAATTGTGCTTCATAGCAAACATGTTATGACAAGGCTATTTCGCTATACATATATACAAAAGAAGTAATTGTAGAATTCGCTGGCTCCTCTTTTAGATTTGTATAATTTCGCTGGTAGGTTATTTGTATAAATGACTGTCAGTCTCTCGTTTGTATAAATCGTTGGCATCCTCTCAATTCAATTTCATGTGTTTGTATATCTGTATAAAATTTGAATTTGTATACAATTGAATCGAAATAAAACGTTTGTATTTCAAATATCTCTCTCTCTCTTGCTTTATACAAACATAAATTATACATTGTATTTTATATAATTTGTGTTTGTATAAAGCGAGAAGGAGAGAAAGGCAAAAGAGAACTGGACAGTGGAATATTTGTATTGTATAATTATAAGTGTATAGGACGGAGATATATGTATTTAAATGTGTATATACAATTTTCTCTCGGTTTATACAAACAGAAATGCAATTTATACATTTCTGATTGTATAAAGCGAGAGAGGCAGCGAGAGAGGAAGGGTGGCGAGCGAGAGTTTAAGGGAGAGAGACGACTAGCAAACAGTTTGCTACAAGGCATAACTAAATCAAAATGTGATTATACCATTTAATTTGAATTAATAGTTTACCATTATATATAATTTTTTCCAAAAAATTTACTCCTTATCCGTTGCGATTTATTGATTATCCTCAAATTATTGGTCATTTACGAAATGAAAATTATTAGTACTTCCCATTTCACTCTTAGTTGTAATTGTTTGAATACTACAATTAAATTTTTATTAATAACAAACATGAATTTAATAACTTGCAAAACACAAGTATGATATATAGGTAATTATTCATTAAAAGTTGTGGATCAGTTAATATAAAAAACAAGATAAATTATCTATTATATCAAGTTAAAATATACTATGATAGTATAAAACTTCACTTCTTTTGCATTGGTACCTAGAGTGTGGTTTAGAATTATGAAACTTCAAACTTTAAATTTTAGCGGCGAAAAAATATTACTATTTTTTTTGTCTACTTAAGACTTAGGGATGTTTGTATTGATAAGAAATAGTTGTTCGATAATTACTTAGTTGACATGAAAAAGTTATTATATTATACGAAATTCTTTTTTATATAAATTCAGAACAGATAAGAACTTCAACAGGCAAGAGGAATCACGTAAAATTTATTTTATAATATATAATTCACATTATTAAAAATTAATTAATCCTATTTAATTTGCTAGCTACTACTATAAAAAGGAACAAATCTTCCAACAATTATCCTCAACAACTTCATTATCAATTATCAATCCCAAAATTTTGAAAATGGAAATATCATCAAAAGATCAAAGCAAGAAAATTATGTCCAAAGAAGAAGAAGATATGCTAAGTGTTATGCAATTGCCAATTAGTTTAGCCCTAAATATGGTTTTAAAAGTCACTATGGAACTTGGTATTTTTGATCTTTTGTCACTAAATTCACAATTATCCTCTTCTCAAATTGCATCCAAAATTCCAACAAAAAATCCTCAAGCTCCAATTATGATTGAAAAGATTTTGAGTTTTCTTGCTAACCAATCTTTGTTGAAATTTACTCTTTTCAAAGAGGATGATGAAAATGGACCATTTTATAGTTTGACACCTTTGAGTAGAAATCTTGTCTCAAATAATGATGAAATGTCAATTGCTCCCACATTTCTCTTCATTAATGACCAAGCCATGGTTAATTCTTGGTATAAACCATCATTCTTTTATATTCCTTCTGTCTCAATTTATATATCCGTATACAGATTTTTCAAAAAATTATATAAGTTTTTTCTTAATCGATATTTTTCACGTCTTTTAAATATTTTAAATTATTAATTATTATAATTTATAATATTTTTTTTGTTTAAATATTAAATATGTTAATTTAAAGATTGTGTTTCCAATTTTAGAGAATTAAAAATAAAATATTTGACTCTCAAAATACGAATCGTAATACATAAAATTTTGGGCAGAAATTTTTTGTCTTTGTATTTAACATGTTATGGTGTATAGATAAACAAATTTACTTATTTTTTTTGTCTTACAATATTGTTGTCTCTCCAAGTATGTAAAAGCTTATACCATGTATATTCTTTTGTATATTAAATGTATAATATTTATATTTTATACATAATTAGTGTATATTTAGGGGAAAAATCCCTATTTTTTGTTGAGTGACTAAATATTTATGGTTAAATAAATATCAATTGAATTATGTACATAAAAATTAATTATTTTTTTTCTGATTTGCAAGGTTTTACTTGAAGGATGCCATTCTTGAAGGAGAAATACCATTTAACAAAGCACATGGAATGGGTGTATTTGAATATCATGAAAAAATAGTAGATATGCTGAGGTAACTAATAAATCTACACAAACATTGAACAAAATAACCATAAATAAAATTCTTGAGACCTATAATGGCTTCCAAGAAGTAAAACAATTGGTAGATGTTGGAGGTGCTCTTGGTTCAACTATGGCTTCTATAGTTTCAAAATATCCTCATATAAAGGGTGTTAATTTTGATTTGCCACATGTCATCAAGGATGCTCCAGTTTATCCAGGTATGATTTAAGTTGAAGTTATATATACTGACAGTAGGAGGAGGGGAGGGGGAAGGGGAGGGGAGCCTTAAAATGTCTATAATGTAAATATGACTTCTTTTAATCCGTTAAAGGAGAATCTTGAAACAACAATAAAGTTATTTTATACTATTAATATTATTTTTTTATAATAGCATATATTAGTTATCATTTTTATTGATTATCAAAAAATGTTTGATGATATAGTTTTATATTTCCTTCTTGTTAGGGGTTGAGCATGTTTCAGGAGATATGTTTCAAAGTGTTCCTCAAGGAGATGTAATCTTCATGAAAGTTAGTTTTATTTCTTTTTAATTTATGTGATATATTTTTTTAGTCAATCTCAAAACATGATCTATTACTATATTTATAAATAATAATTTAAATAAATTTTCTATTTCTATCTCTAATGACAGGATTCATAACCACAAGAACATAATTATAACTTGTTTTATAACACAGATTTCAAAGTAACATAGACATGCCATTAAGTTTCTTAAATGAACGGAATTTAGTTGAGATGTCTAAGCGAAAATTGATGTTAACTTTAAATCATTGCAAATAAATTCAGTCTAAGTTAAAAAAAATATTCAAATTACTATATCAGTCACGTCATGACCAACTTATTTTAATAGTGTAAAAAAGAATTTATATTACTCCCCACCCTTGTTTCTAATTACTTGTCAACTTTTCATTTTTTAGTTGTCCTTAATTACTTGTTCATTTTGACAAATCAACAAAGGACAAATTCTTTTTACCTATTATACCCTCAATTAATTGCTTTGAAAAATATAAAACTTCGTGAAAATCTTAAGTTTTCAATTCATCCACTTCATAATTAATAGGGATAAAATGGTAAACTCACTATATCAATCATTGTTTTCTGAATAGGCGTGTCAATTTAAAAATGGACAAATAATTAAGGACATGGGAATATCTATGCACATAATATAAACTTATCAAAAAAAGATTCCTAGCAAGGCAAGGAAGATGAAAGTGCATACAAGATGACTAAAACATCACTATTATAAAAGAAATTTTATATACAAGTTTTATCAAATAAATTTTATGTGGTCCTCTTATTAATATTTGGTTTTAAGCCATTAATTTTATCGAGCCGCCTAACACATTAAATATTATAATGCAGCATGTAATCCATGATTGGGATGATGATGATTGCATAAAGATATTGAAGAATTGTTGGAAATCTTTACCTAATTTTGGTAAAGTGGTTTTAGTTGAACATATAAAGCCAAATAATCCACAAACAAATGATTTCTTTTCCAAGAATGCATTTTTTCTTGATGTGCTTCTAATGGTTGTCACTCATGGAGGGAAAGAAAGAACAATGGAGGAATTTGAAATTTTGGCAAAAAAATCTGGATTTTCTGGTTTTAAAGTCATAAATTCTGCATTTTTAATTTGGATTATGGAATTGTACAAGTAGTAACTTTGTTATATTTCTTAAAATAAAGGGGTGTTGTACCTCCTCGCGTCATTTCATAATGTATAGTATTGTGCTGTAATATTATATGTACTGTCTTATTTGAATATATTGTATTGTTTTTCATCGTCAGATGTAAGTAATTTGAAGAATACACTTACTATATTATATATACAAAAATAAGGTATGGTATATATATTGATGGTTAATAATATGTCCATTTTCCTTTAATATACAAAATATTGGTTCATATTAAGAACTTAAATGTCAAATCGATAAAATTTATATTCAAGATGCATTTTTTTCGTAATCGTGCACCATCTTATCAAAATTTTGAACATGCCTCTGCTTAACATATATTTTTCAAGAATGTTATCGATCTATAGTAATTTTTCATAAATGTAAGATTTATAATCTTGAAAATAATATCGATCGTGTGTTATAATAGAAAATTGTATAGCAAAAATAGGAGATGATCAAATACTTGTTATATGAATATCAGTTAAAATTCATATTTTTTAATTCTTGTTGTATATGCATGTATACATAATTCGAGCCGATGACACTCGATTCAATTGGATCACAAATAAGGGATGTATCAGAAAGGGGAGGGATGTATCAAAGATGAGATATGACATTCGGATACATAACTGGACTTCTGGATACATCCACAGACATCTGGATATATAGGTGAGGGATGTATTCGAGAGGGCCGGATACATCAACAGACATTTGTTAACGGTGTGTATAAGAGGTGGATACATACCAAACTTGACAAGATTGTAGATAGTTTAAAGACTATATCCGTTAAGTGTGTAGTTAAGAGACTATTTTAGACGCATTGTAATAGTTTAGGGATCGTTTATGTCATTTTCTCTATTTTAGTATAAAAGTTGTATTTTATGAGATTTTAGTATGATATTTTGTGTTTTTATGATTAGTATACAAATATACACACAAATTATTGAAAATATGGGAATCAGCATCTTGACTATATGCTTTGCTATTGATTTTTTAATATAGACATTAAATTGACTAAATAATTTTTTTATTGCGACAAAAGGAGAATTATATTACGTTAATGTTAAGATAAGAATATATATCACTTAATCAAGATCAATTAAGTGTTAACCTTGTGTATAAAAGACACATGTCTTACATTCATTGATTCGATGTAAACACTCGACGCGAGTAAAGTCAATATAAAACTTGGGCCAAACTTAATTGGTTCTTCCAAATTCGTACTTTTCATGTTAGCTTCACTCCCTAATGGTTTGGTCGATACTTAATTCAAATTATAAAAAATGAGCTTAAGTTATATGCACCGGTCACTCAACTCAAGATGAGTGGACCCTCTTAATTTAGGCCGGGCCCTTTCATGAATCAATTGTTCAAAGCCCAATAAGAAAATCAATCATCCAAATCAAGGCCCGAAATATAGAGCAGTACATTGTGTTTGATCAATGTTCGAAAAATGTTTATAGAAATAACTATAGTTTTGCCTTATGAAAAAAGCTTCTATTACTATTCAAACACCGCAAAATTTCAAAATAAGCACTTTTATCTTCTAAAAAAACTTGATCAAACAGACGATAGACATTTCTTAAACTTTGCCCCAAGCTATAATTTACATCACAATTTTTACATACCACATGCCTCTTACTTTGTACATCTAATTTCATATAATTAACATCTAAACTTTACTAAACCATAAATCCCAAATTCTAAAAATAGAAATCCATTCAACATGCCAATTGATCTCTAAATGTAGAGATCTCCTCAAATATTGGCAACCTTTTTGATTTGGGCTGGGCCCATTCATTTATCAAATGGTCAAGCCCATTTACAAAATCATCATCCAAATCGAGGCCCGGTATGTTTTGTAAGAAGGGTGGGGGTTGCTTCGAGTCCAATTCCAACAATAATTCTTCGACTCGATTCTTTGTTTTTGTATCATCAGAACCTAAATATTTACCTCTCCAAACATCTTCGAGGATATAACGGGCCTCGTCATATCGGGCTTGCTTGATCAGGCATTGGGCCAAGTTGCAGGCCTTATTGCTGTCTGCATAAATCATTTGGGCTTTCTTGTACACCACTTCTGCAGCCATAAAATTTCCTTTTTGCATATAAGCCCAACCCAAATTACCCTACAAAAGCACAATTTATTTTAAGTGTTTCCGATTTTGACGTCGTCATTTAATTTGTGCTTGCTATTTAAATTATTTAATATGTGTATTCGCTTCATGATAACTTTAAACACCATGTGTCTAAATTTAGTTTTAACAAAGTCTAACATTAGATAATAGGTCTAATGTTTCTAAATTTAGGTATATATACTAAAACTCTGTCATAACGTTTGAACTTCAGTAGTTTAATCTTTTTTGTCTCACTTCAGCTACTTATGCTTGAACTTCAGTCATTTTTGTCCGACTTCAACTAATTTGCTTGAACTTCAGTCATATGTGCATGAAATTCGAACAAAGAAAGACAAAAATGACTAAAATTCAACCATTTATGTTTGAACTTCAGACAAAATATTTGAACGTCAACCTATAATATTTAAATCTTGAATCCGTCTCTGACTGAAACGTTACGTCATGAACACCATCAACAAAATTGATTAATGAGTAAAGTATGATACTTACCAGAACTCTTGCAGTCTCTTGGGTGATAGTAACTTGAATCTTCTTTCCATGAGATCTAGCAATTTTAATAGGCCTCCCATTGAACAACTTCCCTTCATATATTTGTCTTAGCTTTTGCTTTAACAACACTATTTGTTCCTCCACTTTTCCACATTTCTACATCAACCAAAAATACACACAAAAAAAAAATAAAAAAATTAGGAGCCTAGTTAGGTTGAGCAATGTGTTTATCTGAATTTTTTTCGCTCGAAAAAATCATTATATATTAAAATCTCTTAGTGATAATCTTTTATTCTACCGATCACTAACTATATATACAGTCGGACCTCTTTATAATAACATTTCATTATACTAATCAAGCTTTTTAAAAAAGATTGATTTTCATGTTATGTTGCCAGTGTAGAGCTAGAATTTTAACTTAGGAGAATCAAGATATGAATAAAAATAATACAAGAAGAAGTTTAAGGGGGATTCAACATTATTTACTATATATACGTAAAAGGAAAATTTTAATCATGCATAAATAATATAATTTTTCATCGAAAGGGATTAAGATGAAACCCTCTCAATCTTACCTAACTCTGTCTGTGATGCTACATTATATATACATTTTTAACGAGATTTCACTTAAACAGTTAAAATATATCTGAACAAACGATGTCGTTATACCTTAAAGAGATCAAGGAGGACATTGTCTAGGGATTCTTGAGCTTGTTTAGAACAAAGGTATCTAAAAGATTTGATTGCTTCAATTGCTTCTTCACTTCTATCCAATTGCTTCATCACAACTGCCATGTCTTTTAGTGCACTGTCTAATCTGTCCCCTTCATTTATTGCTTTCATAAACCATATTATTGATCCTTCTGGATCCTTCATAATTAGCTGAAATAATATGATTAAAATTGCTTTACACTATCAGTATATAAAAGTTACATAAGTATGATCGCAAAGTATTTAGAGGATAAATAAAAATATCTCATTTCTATATACGATAATTATATTAAAGTAGTGTGATAAAATTGTTTCGAAATTAGCTAATACCTCAAACTAACATAAAATAAAGTTAATCCTAATTTTTTGTATAGTGTCGAACGACCCCGTATTGTATATGACTATGTGCATACTATTACAACAATAACAATATATTTAATTTGGTTCCACGTATAAATGAAGTTCGAAAAAAGTGATGTATATAAAATTGTAACCTACCTTTATGGGATGGAAACATTATTTATAAAAAATTATATACTAAAAAACTCGTTTTTCGGAACAAATTTAAAAGGAGAGATAGAAACAAGCATAGTTTAAGTTCTGTTTTATACATATGCATAAAAATAGTGTGAAAAAGCTAGTTACACAATTAATAAAATACTAAGTACTAAATATTGTCTAACTTAAGTATACACTAGTTCACAGAGCTATTTCAGATATATCGAGTAGAAAAACGAAATAAATTTAATGAAAAGAATTTTATTTTTATATAAAGGAAGAATAATCGGAAATTAAACTTGCTCCTAACAATACTTGAAATTAAAAGGTCATAGACGATAGAATTTTAATATCTATATGAACAATTACATGTTAGTATATTTAATAGTTTAAAAAAATTAATATTTTACAAAATCAACCAATTATTATACCTAAGATGACTCGATAGAACATTTATCAGTACGAATTTTTTTAATATTACCAATGAATCTTTAACATGTTATATGATAATTCTATATGAACAATTACAAGTAAGTATATCTGATCTGATAGTGTAAAATAAAAATCATACGATCGAAAATTACACTTGCAAAAAATAACCAAAATTGTTACCTGAGCATGTTTGGCTCTAACATAAGGTCCATCACCTGAAGGAACCTTATAAAATACATGAAATTGTTCTTCCTCTTTCTTATCCATCTTTATTTTTATAATATATAGTTTTTAATATATATATTTTTCAATAGAAATGGGAGGGTGTGTATAATATATAGTTCTATATTTTTTTTTATAATAATATATGTAAAAAGCTAAAGTGATAAGATCCATGAATCTGGTGTGAGATTCATTAATAAACATATATAGATGACAATTTTTTCCCCAATCTACACCAATAATTCATCATTGGGGGCTACAAGATTGAACCTAGATGACTATCCGTCTATATTAATTAGCTAATTGTTTTTTTCAACGGCTTTAAATCGTAAAGTTGACGGTTACATTAAATATTATATTTTTAACTTGATTTCATTTATGCTTTCGAATTTTGGGTGTGGATGAGTAGATACTTGAACTTTTATAAAATTGAACAAGTAGATACATGAGTCCTGCGTGACATAACACACGTAGGATACCACATAGCCGCAGTGGCGGAGCCACTTTTACAAGTAGGAGGTTCATCCGAACCCACCTTCGGAGGAAAATTATACGATTTATACATGGTTAAAATAATTTTTAGGTATATATAGTAGATGTCGAACCCCCTTTGACTACTTCTTGTGTTTAATTTTTAGATTTTTAACCCTCTTATTGAACATTCTGGCTCCGCCATTGCTGACGTAGAATGCGAATTGCCGTGTAAAATATCACGTTGGAAGCGTGTATCTATTTATTCAATTTTATATAAGTTTAATAAGTCTCTATTTGTAGACAGTCAGAGTTAGAGAGCATAAATATGACTTGAACCAAAGTTAAATTACATATTTATGTATGATGCATTTTTTAAAGGGCAAAGGACAGAAATCACATACTTTTAAGGTAAAATTACCATCTGTCTCTTATAAATTTATAATTACAGAAATTTCTCAAACTGATACAATAATATAAGCGCTGATACATTAATCTGATGCACGAGATATATACATTAATCGTTAAGTAAGATACATTACATTTTATACATGATACACTAATATGATGTGCGAGATACATAAATTTGATGCGCTGATACATTAATCTGATGCGTGAAAATGAGAAATTTTGGGGATTTATAAAACTAGTAGGTGATAATGGTGATAAAAGAATTTAAATGTAAAATTTCTGTTATTTTTCCTTCTTTAAATGAGTTTAACTTTTGTACCTTTATAAATATGTTATCAGATTATTTTATAATATACAAAAATTAGGTATTCGTTCGTAATTTGTGGAATTAATAACTTGAAAAAGGAACAAAAATAATATTTTACTATAGGTTAAATTGCACAATTATAAGTTAATTTTTTTTTAATTATTGTTATTATTATTATTATTATATAATATTATAAATAAGATGATCTAATAATGAACCTGGACACTTTTTAGCAGTGAGTTAATATGAACCTGCACAAAATGACTATTGTTTTTCCAACCCACCCTCAATTTCACAACATGAAGGTACATAGGCCCTTTATCTTTTCATATATTTTCATATTTGACACCCAAAGAGTCTAGATATGCAAATTAACCCTCATATTTTAGAACGAAGAGCAAAGTCGTGTAATTTATTACCTATGATTAAATTGAGGATTAACATAAACTCGATATATTTATGTTATGTATATTGATAATATATTATTTTTTTACATTCTCCATATAGTTTAATATTTATATATAATACAGTTCAAAATTTATTAATTTTAAATTTTGAATCTACATTTGATTAGTGTAACTATCATCGAGTTTTACTTAGTAATATGTTACAAGCAATTTGATTGTAAAAATTGTGTTACAATTATGAATTTCCCTAGTGGACATTCATTTTGATTTTTGGATTTCACTATGGATGACTTCTTACCTAATATAGAATTGCACAATGGAATCCTATTGCTGACTTAAGCTATCCGTTGTCTATTGATAGATTATTTTTATTTCGAAGATAGTAAAGTTGTTTTCGATTGATACGCTGTGTTTAAATAACTAAACAACTATCTATGCATCATCCAAATATTCAAATATCATTCAATCAAGTTTAAAAACTCAAACATGATTTTAAAAAAAATATATATAGTTTGATGCACTAAAGCTCTCGCTATGTGCAGAACTCGGAGAAGGCCTCCGACCACAAAGGTCTATTGTACGTAACAACTACCTCTACCAAGTCAAACACACATACATCTCAATGATAAATAACAACCATAATAATCTACTCCTCAACAGATTCAGTTATATTATCCCAAACATTTCCTATGAATTTGTGAAATATTCGAATATTATAAGCTATAAGTTTAGGGTTGGAGTAGCCTCCAAAAATTCTAACAAAAATTGAATAAATCTTGTAGAGTCTCAACTAGAATTGAGCATGTCTTGTAAAGTCTCATAAATTTTCTATGTCAACACATTAACTTGTATAATTTAAACACAATTAGTTTCCGCCATTGCATCGGTTCAATAATTTTTTTTCCGCTTCACATCTATATATTTCTTTCTAATTTTGTGAAGTAGAAGCACCAGACAACAATTGTGATGGACAAAACGAGGAACATTGTACTCCTGACTCGTAGACTCTATCTTTTTTTTATACACATATTAAATTTATATCATTAGGTGATGTGATTGTGTTGCGCACGGTACCATGCATCCTCAAAAGCAGGACGACCTAGGATTAGTCAATTTTATTTTTCGATCGGATGGAGAAGGGATATAACTCAACAGTCTCTAGAATATTCACATATTGATTGATATGACAATTCGAGGAAAATTTCACATTATGTGTGGTCATAAAATTAAAAATAGGGTATGTGTTAATTTTTTTCATCAAAATCACTTGCGAGTTACTTACAAATTTTATTTTTTAAAATAAAATTCTAAAAAAATTTAAAACTCGTTGCACCTACCATTAAAAAACATAAATCACTATTGCAACAACGTTTTATAACACTTTAATTTTAAAACTAATAGGCTACAGACAAATTTGTTTTTTTTCTATGTCAATTTATTATAATATAAAAGAGAGATTATGCTTACATTGTGCAAACATTGTGCAAACTCTAGCTTGGATAATGCCAAATCAAATGTCATAAAGTGATCATGTTTGCTTTTCGAGAATTAAATTGATTAATTTTGAAATTAAAATTAAAATAGATTAATTAATTATAAATTTGGAATTATTAATTCCCACTTGGATTTATTAAGAGTTGATAGCAAATGAGATGTACTATTAATTAGTATAATATTCCAATGTATTTCCATTACATATTTTATATTCTAAATCAACATAGGGTCAATTTAATTAATTATAAATTTGGAATTATTAATTCCCACTTTTATTTTTTAAGAGTTGATAGCAAATGAGACGTCTATTAATTATTATAATATTCCAATGTATTTCCATTACATATTTTTATATTCTAAATCAATATAGGGAAAAAAAAAATTGTCTATCGGTTGTTAGTTTTAATATTAAGTTTTTAAAAATATTGCTGGAGCAATGATTTAAAAAAAATGGGTGACCCTTTATGTATTTTTGGAAGAAAAGAACGACTATTTTAGCTCCGAACTCAGTATAATAGGATATAGATCGTATTTATGGTTGAAACGTATGAATTAAACAGTTTTTTGAAGAGATAATTTGATTTTATAATTTTCGTTTTAGTTTGAAAAATACACAATTTTACGAAAGAATATTCAGAATAATTCCTCACTTACCTTGTCAAAGTGAATGTACATGTTACTTATCAAAATATAATTAAGGCCTATAATTAATTGTATGTGCATGTTACTTATCAAAATATAATTAATTATCCAATTCAAACAATCAATAATTAGTTACTACTTGTACAATTCAAAAATAAATATTTTATATTAACAGACAATAAGCAATATTTTAATATTAGCATCTAATTCTAAGTCATGTGCAACAAACTAGACATACAAACAGAGCGACAAGGTTTAGGGAATAACAAAATCCTTGTTACAACTTGCAACCTCTACGTTGTTTGAATTTTTCAAAAATAAATAAATCATATTCACAGATTTTTCATAAATACATTATTCTTAAAACATCCAATATATAAGTGTCGAGAACTTTTAACAATTTGAACGATATAAAATTTTAATACAACTACTCAAAATGAAAGGATAAAGGTACCTTCAACAAAGTTTCATTTTATGTAACAATCGATTTGATATAACTTTGATTTTGCCTTTTTTGTAATCTCTGTTGATATATGACATTATATACCAACACAACACAATCTATCCGAACATTATATATATTCATCAAAATAATAGCACGCACTACAATACAACAACATGCCTTATCCTCGTGACCCTATCTTTGCAGATGATAAAAATGTTATTTTTAATAAACCTTTAACTTACATACAAAATATCATAAAATAAAATGGAACAACCATCCAAACAAGATTTATAGCTACAAGCCTTTGGATAGATTCAAGAACAGTAATAACATAGAAATACATGAACTATAAAGAATAAATTAAACTTAGTGTAACATATATCACTCTATGTTTTGATCATGGAATAGATGAAATAAATAAATAAAAATATATTTTTGTTAAACTATAATATTTCACTAGAATAGTCCATATATAATTCATCTTTCGGAACCATATCATCACATCCTAAATATGTTACGATTAGAATTTTTTATAAATATGTATAAAGTCTATAGCGATATTAATCCAATAATAATTAACTAATGTCAGTAAAGATCTTAATATTTTTTGTTAATATACATATTTATTATCGTTAAAAGTTATTTTTATTAGTGTGTACACATTCTTACCCTTACTTCATGTAGATGAAAATACTATTCCCTCCGTCCTTTTTTATTTGTCCACTTTTGAATAGACACACCTATTAAGAGAATAATTAATGGCGTAGTGAGTTTACCATTTTACCCCTATTAATTATGAAGTGGATGAAAAGTTCTACATTTTTCAAAGTAATTAGTCATTTAATTGAGGGTATAATAAGTAAAAAATATCGTCCTTTCTTGATTTGTTAAAATGATGGAGTAATTAGAGACTATAAAAGAAAAAGTGGACAAGTTAAAAGAGACCGAAGAAGTATTTTCAAAAAAATCCTCGAATCAAATAAATTATTTACGTAGTGAAGGATATTTAATATTGAATTGGTTATTATACTGTAATTAATAATAAACGAATTATTATGTAGTAATTAATTATGAATTTATCATATAAGAACTATTTATTTTAATTACGGATATTTTTTCTCTTTAAATAATTTAAACTAATATCACTTTAGAGCAACGCTTAGATTGCCAAACGTCATCTCAATTTTTTTTTTAATCTTTTATTCTTCTTTACTTTATTTGATGGACCAGACACTCGAAAAGATAAAATAAAAAAGGAAAAATGACACTAACGATTATAGTGAGATAATAAATATTTATTTATCCTTAATCAAGTATTTGTGTTTGAATCCTGCATATGAAATCGTTTTAATGTTATTGCTTTTGCTGCAAATTTGATTTTTTCGTCACAATTTCAAATTAATCAGTCCATCATAAAATAAAAAGAAAAAAATAATAATGTAGTTTTAAACTTTTTCGCTAAATTATTTGTAACTATATTGTATTTGATAACTCACTAATTCATTGTTTAATAAAATTAACAATTATTTTTTCTATCGTTAATTCTTGTTCTTTGGTAGTATAAAAAACAAGTAATAAAATTATCAAACCTCAAAAAAAAAAAAAAAAAAGTATTAGCCATCATGCAGGAAATAAAAAATAATAATAAGTTAATGAAGTATAATTTAAAGTTTTATTCATTCAAATTCGTAAAGATTTTTTTTTTCACAATATTTTATTCAACTAACAAAATTAATATTCCAACTCATGACAACAAAGATAAGGAAAAATAAAAAATATATGTATATAAAGATTCGCCAACCGGAAAACTTGCAAATCCAGGAGATCTCATGTGCTGAAAATATAAAAATATTATTCGTTCCGTCTCAGTTTATGTTGTATTTTCAGATTTTGAGATTTCAACAGGTGATTGTAAATTTTTCATATATCTTTTAATTATTTTAAATTGTCAATTATTGTGTCTTATAATACATTTTACGTAGTTTACAAATATATAAATTTTATTTGAAAAAATTAAAAATTTCACGAGCAAATTATCAGTCAAACTTAATTGACTCTTGAAAAACAAAAAAATATTATATAAATTAAAACAGAGAAAATACATATTTAATTATTATTTTGACTTTAAACAATCTTTAATTAAATTTTTAATTTGCTTTACTCAAATCGAGAGTCTTTTCAAAATCTCCTTAACAGCTCTATATTGGGGTTCAAAAGATTTGGCACATGCACTAGGACAAAGATCTAATTTTAATTTCAAATAAGAAGGTCCAAAGTTGGATATCAACAAGTTAAATTTTAGGCAAAATATATATATAAAAAAGTTATTGCCAAATTTCATACACGCATATTTTCAATATGAATTATATATATCAAAAATTGATTTGAAGCAAGTAAATTCGTAAATTTCAAGATATTATAAATAAATTTAAATTATACGAACTTTTGATAACTTGAAGATAAATTTTGCAAATATGGAAACTTAAAATAAAATTTTGCATGGACCATGAACACAATAGCTACATTTTTTTTTTATGAAACAAATTACTTTTGCTTTGTTAAAATGGAGATAATGAGATCAAGAATAATGACTACTAATTAAAAAGAAAAGAGACCACAAGAATATTGCAAACTTGTTTTTCAAAAGGATAAAGAAAAAGGAGTGTTCAAGAATCAATGGATAATTTTTTAAAAATAAAATAAAATTGATGGTGATAGTTTAAATAAGAAAGAAAAATAATTGTTAAAGTATGTTTTTTAATATTAAAAAAATCGAAGTAACGGATAGTTATAATGTGAAACTTGATAAAAAATAATACTTTGAATATCTTTGTTCAATTTTATTTGTTTAATATTCTAAAAATAAATTTCTATCTTTTACTTATCACATTTAACGTATTGAGAAAATATAATCAATTTTTTCATGATATATCCTCATCATTAGTTATTTAATTGCAAACCATTTCTTAGGATCTAATTTTAATTATACATTAAAGTCTCACTAAATTATATAGGTGGAACCATAAAATATTATTATTTTAAAAAGGTATTATTAAATTGATAAAATAATATTATTATTTCAAAGAGTATTCGAGTTTCGACACACAAAATTTATTTGAGATGAAATCTCAGATAAGTGAATGAATCTACTTGTGAAAATGTCAGTCACGAACTTGAGATCATGATTAATGATTTCAGTTATCGCAATAAAACTTAACATTCATAACCCGTTGGATGAGTGAACATGATACACATTCATAGGTCTAAAGCTCATAATAAATTGTGGAAAACAATATTGATGACAAAATTGAAGATATACAGTACCTTTGGAACTAATTATGCATAAAAAATCACTTATCACATTTAGAACTTTTATAATTTTATGGTGCAGTTTGAAAAGACAACTTAAATAAATAACCATCGCTATTAAGTACAACCAAGATTCGATGAGAATTTACACGTAACTTCTAATCTTTGACATATAAAAATAAGAAGATTGGAATGAGGAAAGGGACATGTGAGAAATTTCGTCTTAGCTAGTGGGAAAAAGGAAGGGCAATGACTATAAGGAACCAACGGTTCTCGCTTCTTAAATATCTATATCCTCCATATTTACACTGAAAATTTTGGATACAATAAGAAAAGTTAAAGATGAGCTTTATCTAAATTTGAATTTTAATAAAAAACTAAAAAAAAAAAGAATATAATCATATTTCACTAAACTGTCTTATATATATATTTGTACTTTTAAAGAATTACGTATTAATTTATTATATTTATGTATGGGTCTTTTGAAAATATATTGTCTCATCGAAACGAGTGATTTTTCCCGATCAGAAAAAAATATTATCTTAAAAAGATTATTAATTTAAGAGTAACCTTCACATATAAAAATCATATTTGTATGTTATAGCTATAATTTGCATAATTGCATTCCATAACAAATTTTATGTTTGCTATGTAGCTTTTGATTTGTATAATACGCTACAAACATTCAATTCTATACGAAATATTCAGTTTTGTATAAATTTATTTATACATTGTAATTTATATAGTAAGATCTGTATTTTTATAATTATAAGTGTATAGGAAAAAAATATATGTATTTGTATTTGTATATACACTTTTCTCTCGCTTTATACACACAAACACATTTTATACCGAAGTGTATAAACTGATTAATTGTATATCGAAAATGCCTAATTGTATACCGAATCAGATGACAAAAAAGAAAATGCTTGCTACGAATTACAATTAAAACAAACGATAGCTACATAATTTGAATTAATAGGTTGCTATTTTATACAATTTTTCCTTAATTTAACGAGGTTTTACTATATTGTGTTAAGATATTTATATAAATTGTTCTCTCTAACAAAGATGTGTAATATTTAAGATGAATAAACAAAAATAAATTGAAGAAATTTGTTTTGGATCAATAAAAAATCAGAAGACGAAAAAAAATTGCTTGAATGATAAATATTTTTTCACTTTTAATCTGAAAATCGAAATTCGAGTTACTAGGGAGCAAAAGGATGGCCCTCTTAGGGAGGGGCTAAAAAAAAGGAAATGTGCAAATATATTTATGTTTTTTTTTTAATTACAACACAAATTCGTTGTCCTCCGTTGAATTGTTTTTTATATATATATATATATATATATATATATATATATATATATATATATATATATATACGTTTTTTTTTGGTTAATAATTGCCAGCACAAATTCAGACCCTGTTACGTCTTCCTCGAATTTAAAAATATGTCGAGCTTTGAAAACAACTAATATTTAATTTATATAATCTTAATGTTTTTTTGTCTAATTTATGTCATATTTTTAATTTTTCAAAAGTTAAATAATTTATGTTAGATTGGAATTTGTGTATAATTTTTTTTTTAAATTTTATTTATATTTGTAAATTACATAAAAATTATTCTAAGTTACAATAATTGACAATTCATGATGTTTAAAAAATATATGATCAAAGATAAATTTCTTTAAGTTTGGAAATCCGTATCACATAAAATGAATAGGAAGGAGTATACATTCACACGTAATATTTTAGGAAAATAAAATAATTGACCGTTAATATATAAATTTCGTTAAAAATTAATAATTCAAATACTTTCTTCATTTAATTTTTATATATTCAAAAATAAATTTTCATTTTTATTTGTCATTTTTAATTTATTAAAAAAATTTTATAATAAATTTCATATTTTATCTTTAACACTAATTACTTAATCTCAAATTATTTCTTAATATCTAAGATTCAGAAAATGTAAAATCCACAACAAACAAGTAAGTATTTAGCAATTAAATTTCGAAACTCAATGTGAAATTGACTTTCAAAATTTTCAAATACTTGAAAAAACAATAAACAATTTATATGCATCACGAAACACAACTCTCAAACAACAACATTAACCACATATCCAATAAACTTCTACTCTAACGATTAAAAGAAATAAAATATACGTAGATCTTATTGCTCAATCGCAAAATGAAAAGCTAGAACTACTCCTTCTTTCAAATATTAAAAAAATTCATGATTCAATACAATACGTCCAAACGATAAAAAAGGAATAAATTATGTACCTTTATTATGAAAATAACTCATATATACGTTTAGCGTTACGCTTATACAAACGGCTCATATATGACAAAATTGAAGGTATATCTTATCGTTTTTCCAAAAAAAAAAAGAAATAAAATTGGTCCTCTATTGAATTCCTTTCCATTTATGTTAAAGTTTTTTTTTTTTTTTTGGGTCCCCGCTCTCATAAATAATAATATCTTGAGCTCTGATAATTTGGAGAATATGGATCATCAGAAGCAAACTTCGCCGGAGGTGACGATGGCTGAACCGTCGACGAAATTCAACCAGCGGAGCTCTTCTTCTAGTTCCGGCGAATTATCCGTCACCGTTGTGAAGGAAAATGACAATAGTACTGCTGGTGCGGATGCTGACGTGGACAGTAGAGAGGAGGCAGTTGGTGGTTCAGCTTCCAATGGCGTTACTAATTCTTCAGGTTTGTTTAATTTTGTAGATTTTAGTAGCCGAATCTATAAACAAGCAAGCTAATAAACAACAACAATGCTTTAATTTCGAGCAAGTTGAGATATCGGCTATATATGAATTGGATCTGTACTGTTTATGTTGCTCCATTTAAGCTTATCCTAGTCTGATATTTATACAGCTACTAATATACATTAGGATTGTCATTGTGGAAGCAATTTCGTAGCATTTTAGTTAACACAAAACAACAATGCGTCAATTTGAAGCAAGTCGGGATCGGTTATATGAATTGGATCCGTACTGTTCATGTTGCTCCATTTGAGCTAATAGTAGTCTGATATTTATACTACTACTATATATTAGGATTGTCATTGTGGAAGCAATTTTGTAGCACACAACAAGAATGCCTCAATTTCGAGCAAGTTAGGATCGGCTATATGAATTGGATCTGTACTGTCCATGTTGCTCCATTTAAACTTATCCTAGTTTGATATTATTATTTTTTAGTCTGTTTAAAAAAGAATTGCATTTTTCCTTTTCTTACAACTCTTTAGTTCTAATTGTCCACAATTTAAGAACACAAGATTCAAAAGTCTTCTCTACTTTATTGAATCCATGTCAAGTCAAAGCTAGACAAACATTTTTGAACGGAGGGAGTGGTATATTTTGTAGCATTTTAATAGCTGGATCTATAAACAAGCAAGGAAACAAACAACAACTCTGCTTCAATTTCGACCAAGCTAGGGTTGGCTATATGTATGGACCCGAATGAATCAGTGCTGTCCATGTTGCTCTATTTAAGCTTGTCCCGGTCTGATATCAATACTACTAGTATATTTTACATCTGTCATTGTGGAAGCTATTTTGTAAGAAGCGTTTTAGTAGCCAAAACTCTAAACAAGCAAACAGACGGACAATTATGCCTCAATTTCAAACAAGTTAGGTTCAGCTATATGAATGGATCCATACTATACATGTTACTCCCTTTAAGCTTATTATTCTACTCTGATATTATGTAAAATTATGTGAAAATAGAATTAACAAGCATTAGAAGTTATCTATATTATGTAGAGGTAAGGTTTGTGTACATTCTGCCCCCTCTAGAATCCACTGGTAGGATTACATTGATAATGTTGTTGTAGAGGTTATCTATATTTTCTACTGGCTAGCGGAGTCTTTGCAAGTTTAAATTCTTTCTATTCGTGATGGAGAATAAGTGGTGATGTTATTGTGTGACAGTGCCCAACCGTCTCTCTGAACTTCAGTACATGTTACTCTCTACATCTCATTTGATATGATGCTTTTTACTAGAGAAGAATTTTTGAGAAGAAGTAGAGGAAAGTCTTTTGATACATAAGCTCTTTGTCAAAAAAAAAAGTCTTTTGATCCATAAGCTAATGTATGCGAAGTACCAACATTGACCATACTAGCAATACAACAATTTAACAAGGAATGTAAGAGTTCGAGTGTTCAGTGGTGTTCTGATAAGTCATGTTAGCAAGAGCAAAATGGTGATATCAAGATAAAAAATGTTTCCAAATATATCTTCGACAAACTTAAAAGGAAAGAAGATCACATAAAATGGGATGGAGGGTACTAATTTGGATATGCTTAGCTCTTGAACCTTTTTTTTTTCTTGTCGCTCAAATCAAAGGTTTGTGTCACCTATATCTGTCAAAAGTTCCTTTTTTTCTCCCTTCTTGCAGACAAAGTAGATGAACATTTACAGGGGTAAGCTTTTCTGCCTAATTTCTTTCAATGTTTGACAGTCAATGAGAAGAGAGGATTTTTTAATTTGCAACTCTTTTTTTCCTTTTAAATTTGAAAAAAAAAAGAGAAGACAAAACATGTCTTTCATCTGAAAAATATGACGGAATTTCTTCATATAGGTCTCACCAACTATTACAATGCCAAATTCTAGTTCTATAAGAAATTTACTGTTCATGAGTTGTGCAACTGGAAATGCAGTTGATTAGTGTGACCTTTGAAGCTTTTTGAAACAGAACATCTGAAGCTGACTGCAAGCTTGCAATTTAATGTGCTAGGGACCTCTGGGATGGAACTTACGAGAGTGAGTACGTTGCCTTCAGAGAACCCACAATCACCTTCAGATCATCCTAAGTTGGAAAGATCAAAAACTGAGAAACCGACGCATAGTAGCGGATTTGCTCAAGAGGCAGCAAAAATTTTTGATGATAAAACTTCTGAACAGCAGAAGGTATAATGCATAATGATTTCATCATGTCACATCAAGATTATTTTTTCTTTTATGATAAATATATCATGCCATAATTTTTTGTGCACTCTTATTATTCTCTATTTCTCTTCTCTGCAGTCCCTTCTGTTGAACATAACTTGCATTTCTTTTCCGTTGTTCCTTGCTTTATTTCTTTAAGCCTACTATTGTAACTTTCTATCTGAATAATATGATCGCCAAGACTCTTCATCTGTTATCTAGCAATTCTATACCAAAGAATAACTTTCCTTAATTACATTTGTTGGTCAGCCAGGCTAAATCATGATTGATAGAAAATTAAATACATAGGGGTTGTTGCTGAGTGGATAAAGGTATGCAGTCAAAGTCTATATCTCCATGTTCAATAAAGCATGACAGTTAGGGTTAGTTTTATTTTAAATCTCATAAGCAATGATAGTTCTTCATAGACATCTAATTTTATCTTAGAGCCAAAATGGAATATCTTCATTGTTATCTATCTATTATGTTTATGGCCTCATTATATTATTTTGTTTTTCTATCCTCTGTTGTTTGTGATTAATTTACTTGATATTGTAATACCTTTTTTGTTTATCTTATCAAAAGGATGGACAAAAAATTCAGTTACCTGTGAGATGTGTGTTAACCACTTAAAGTGCTGCAGCTCAAATTGTTGAAGAGAATAGCTACTGTCAAAGATGATGGTACTGTGGAATTTGAAATCCCGGGTGATGTTGAAACCACCGAAGTGCTTGGAACTGGATCTGAAAGTGTACATACTGCAGTTGAGGATGAACCTCTTGATGCAACAGAACTTCAATATTTTCCACCTATGCAGATTGTAGTGCTTATTGTAGGAACACGTGGTGACGTGCAGCCCTTTACTGCAATTGGCAAGCGTCTGCAGGTACTTCGATATCATTTGGCAAACAGATTGTAAATGTACAAGCTAAAGGTGTCCCTAGGTTGTCGATACATATATAAGTGCTCTTTGCATTTCAATTTGGTGAGAATGGGCTAGCAGATCTTTTTGACAGGTGTGTGTGTTTCTCTATGTATTACGTTCTTCAATGGAAACATGGCCATGCCACATTTCTTTTCCTGGTTTCCATCCTTCAATTTTGGCTGCAATGCCAATATTTACAAAGACTCAGCCTTCTGAGTGCTAGATCTTGATACTCAACATCCTGCACCCTCTCAACCCTGGCCAAATCTAGTTAAATTGCTGCTGGTTGTCTGACCCAAACTTTGTTGTGGAAATTGGAATTGAATTGATAACTTCTCCTGAAAAAAGAACTTGTAGTGATTTGTCAATCCATGTCATAGTGGAAAGGTTATGATGTGGTCTGTTAGTTTCTTGACAGAACTGTTGATGCAGGATTTTGGCCATCGAGTGAGGTTGGCGACCCATGCGAATTTCAAAGAGTTTGTCTTGAGTGCTGGATTGGAATTCTATCCCCTTGGGGGCGATCCAAAAATTTTGGCTGGATGTATGTTCCTAAGTTCCTGTTTGTGCTGTAACTGATCTGGCAATCTATTTCGGGTCTTCTGTCTTGCTTGTCCTTTGTGTTATTGCTGTTCATTTGTCAATGGCTATTTCCTATTTTTATAAAAAAACATTGTCATCCTTTTTTCACTGTGCTCATCCTGAAATAAATGGAGGAGAACCAGCTTTTTCTTAGTTTACATGCTTATGGAGAACCTTGACAGTAAATAATCACAAAGGAGAACTTAATGATAAGCATGCACTTCAACTTCTTATTATCTTTCTAATTTAGATAAGCATCTTAGTGCATTGCTTAGATGCACTTCATTTTTTTCTTTAACTTATTTACAGATTTGTTCTGTGGAAGTTGTCACTTTATACACACTGCACTAAACGACTGCATCATTCGTTTATACCTTTGATTTGCCTGGAGATTTACTTTTTGTGATTTCATTGGGACATGAATTTGATGAATAGTATATGATATATCTTCTTCTTACACATTATTTGTGAGATAAATTTCATACCTGCATTTGTGCTGGTCTATCTGTCAATGTATATCTGGTGTAGTCATCCGTTATGGTTATAGTCATCAAATGTATAGTTTCGTTCACATGATGTCAATTTTCTTCTTCTTTCATCCACAGACATGGTAAAAAACAAAGGATTCTTACCTTCCGGACCGTCAGAAATCCCTGTTCAGAGAAATCAAATGAAGGAGATTATATACTCTCTACTTCCAGCCTGCAAAGAACCTGATATGGATACTGGAGTTCCCTTCAAAGCAGATGCAATTATTGCTAATCCCCCAGCATATGGTAAGATTAGTAGCTTATCTACATCTTCGATTCATTTCCCTGTTTATATATTGGTTTGCCCCTTTCTTTCCTATTTTTCGTCATTGTCAAACTCTCGTATATGCTGATTTTTTTGTAATCAAGTTGTTTTAAGAGGCTGAATCAATAGTATTATAAGTAATTAGAAAGAATGGAAAGATTTTACTCCAGAAGGTTGATAAATATTTCAGGTACTGACTCAAAACTCAAAAGCACATAGTAAGCTTCTTATCTTATTGGAATGGGCAATAAAGTGAACAATACTTGGACAATATAAATTATATTATCCCATGTAGTAGGGAAAGTTCTCCTTCTGTATATCAAGTCCTGTGGTGTATTCTTTTCTTTGCAGCATGCGGGAAAAAGGTTTATAACATATCTCAATTTTCAATTTGGTGGCTCGTACGACATTTGACAATCAGAGAGACTGTAATCACCGAAAAGAAACTGTCTCTGAGAATTTTATTAACTCGAACAGTTATTCACATACAATGAAAAAAAATTACTGCTGTATTGGAGATTTTGTTTATATTCTTATGTTGGATTGGTGCTCATGAACTCAGCAGTTAAATGTATAAAAGTAGTAGTCACATATTAGTCCAGCAGATATGTTCAGTTAATAATGTTGATGACTGACAAGGGTGTAGTCAAGGTGTGTATTTCGCTTTAAACTTGGAAGATGCGTCTTATGTGCATATCGACCATTACTTCAGATATGTGAAATATCATCTTGATTTAGAGTTATGGAGAATAGTAGTTAATTTTGTTCATTGGTTTAGAAGCATTATTGTGGAGTGGTAAATACACATGATCGGCCTGCAAGTTTTAGTTCTTGTGGTTAAAGGCATGGAGTTGGATCTGAAGGGTGGTTAGGGGCGGGTTACAACTAGTATAATTGAATCTTTAGTTGATATTCATGTTTGTGGCCATTGGGTTTGGCATATGAGGCAACAATATAACATGTTCCAATATCCTTTGGGGTGGCCCAGTGGTTTGAGCTTGGGACTTCCATGTTGGAGGTCTCAAGTTCGAAACCCCTTGCCAGCGAAAGCAAGGGGTTTGCTTTCTGGGTCGAGCTCGTCGCACCAGGCTTGCCTAGTGCGGGTTACCTCTCCTATGTGGTTTGCGAGCTATTGCATAGAAGCGGGGTTTTACCCTGTGCGCACCCAAAGGGTAGCGGCTGCGGGTTTCCCTTGTCATTAAAAAAAATTAAAAAATAACATGTTCCAATGTTATGTGTGCTTGGCTTAGTTTTATTTTGTTCATAGAAGATCATTTCAACCTGTTGCGGGTTACATTGCAAAGCTGTTTTGCTGATCAAACATTTCCGATATATATAAATGTTCATGTGATGAAAGAGTAGTAAGTTCTACTAACATTGAATTCCATCTCAGGGCATGTTCATGTTGCAGAAGCATTGCAAATCCCAATTCATATATTTTTCACAATGCCATGGACGTAAGTCTGCTTGGGTAATAGAGGCTTCAGAAGCTATTTAATTTTTCATTTTATTCACTTAATTAAGATATCTTGCTGATAAGTTAGATCTTGGTCTTTACATATCACTAAGTATCATTTAATCTTTTTTACAGGCCAACTTCTGAATTTCCTCATCCTCTATCCCGTGTTAAGCAACCAGCTGGATATAGGGTAAGTTGGGTTTTGGCATCTGCTTTTTGTGTCTCGTGTTTACTGTTTCTTTGGTGTTGCAATACAGTGCTGTTCTCTTTCTTTAACTCCCATTCTCATCTTTCTCACTTGAAAGAAATGGTTGGTTTCTGTTCACTGTTTGCTCTTTTATGAACTTTGCAGCTATCGTATCAGATTGTTGATTCCTTGATTTGGCTAGGAATACGTGACATGATAAATGATCTTAGAAAGAAAAAACTGAAACTACGACCAGTCACATACTTAAGTGGTTCACAAAGCTCTGAGTTGGATATCCCACATGCATATATTTGGAGTCCTCATCTTGTTCCTAAACCAAAAGGTATTCATTCTCGAGGTTTTCTGTTAATCTGATATACAAGTCTTTTCTCTTCTCGACTTTCAACTTAGTTCTGAAGGTCTAATAGTTCATAGTTTTAATAATATATGGTAAATCCCTTTTCATATTCAGTTTCTCCTATGAGCTGCCATTATTTCTTAATTAAAGTTATGACTCTAGCTTTACACCGTCTGACTTTTGCAGATTGGGGACCTAAGATTGATGTGGTGGGATTTTGCTTCCTTGATCTTGCGACGGGTTATGAACCTCCAGAAGCACTTGTTAAGTGGCTTAAAGCTGGTCCAAAGCCCATATACATTGGGTTTGGTAGTCTTGTGAGTTTCCTGGAACCGTGTTGCTTTCTTTATAATATTTTCTCTACCTATCCTCTTCTCCCCTTACCCCGTTCGAACAAAAATAAAAAGGAAAAACACAGAAAACAAATTCTCTCCTCATGTAACCATCAGCCGCTTTCTTGGTTCTGCTGAGTAAGCTTTCGAAAAATGGGCTGTGGTGACTTCTTTTTGTTGTACCCCTGCAGTTGGACTCCGGTTCTTAGACATATGTGTAATTTGAACTGTGTTCAACAATCTTTTCTTTCACTTCAGACACTATTCTCCACATTAAGTGCATATAAAACATAAAAATGTATGCAGGCTCACCAAGCATTTTGAAGATACAATTCAAATAATTCTAAATATCCTTCATACTAATTCGTCTTACAAAATCAAATTTCTGTTTGATATCCTGACTTCAGATCCATCTTCTACTTTTAACTTATTTCTTCAAATCTCAGCCTGTTCAAGATCCACAGGGAATGACTGACACAATTGTTAAAGCACTTGAAGTCACTAACCAAAGGGGAATCATTAATAAAGGATGGGGTGGCCTTGGAAACTGTAAGTTCTCTCCTGCATTTACTTTGTTCTGCTTATGAGATTAACCTGTTCATTTTTTCTACAGCACTTGTGGATTTGATTATTTGTAGATCATCTCTTTGAAAGAATATTCTCAGCTTATGTACCTGATTTTCTTTGTGTCCCCAGTGGCGGAACCAAAAGATTTTGTGTATTTGCTCGACAATGTTCCCCATGATTGGCTTTTCTTACAATGTGCTGCTGTGGTGAGTCTTTACTACGTTGATTTTTGTTTTTTTAATTCTTTAAGCTTAGGATATCCATTACTCCATGTGTCCCAATATATATGACTCACTTTCCTTTTTAGTCAGTCCCAAAAAGAATGACGCATTTCTATATTAATTAACACTTTAAAATGTCTATTTTACACTTAATGAAATGATTTATAGCCACACAAACACTTGTCACTTATTTTGGACAACAAGTTTCAGAGTCTTTCTTTCTTTCTCAAATTTCGTGCCAAGTCAAACTAACTCATATAAAGTAGGATGGAAAGTAGGATGGAGGGAGTACTATTTTCTTTCTTCTTTAAGCTATAAAGGTGGCTTAAGATAAAATTGCTGGAGACTAACAATCGATTTGAGTCGGGACATAGCAACTTGCCTGGGCTAGAGTCATAAGAGGCTGGAATCTGGATCATAAGTTTGGGCTTGTGTATATGCTGGACTGTTTGGAGTGGAACATTTAGAGAGTTGAGAATCTTATTCATAAGATCAGGAGCTCTTTTCTTTTTCTATTTTTCATCAATTTATGATCAATGAAAGATTTCCCGTAGTATTTCTTACTAAGATTGTACTTCTCTTTCTTTGGCTGTGCATCATGCTTCCTTCAATACTGTCCAAATCCATTACTGGTGTATTTTGCTCGTTAAAATAGATATTGACTTTTCTTAGAACAACATAACATGATGAAATTAAAGGACCTATATACATGCTACCAACTAGTTAAAGTTAAGGCTTAGTTATTGTTAAAACAGCAGTTTCTAGTCCAGTTAGAGACTTGTTTGTCAATGTTGTAGAGATAAGTGTGAGATTCAGGAACTCTAGTTTTTTATTAAACCCTTAATTACCCTGATACTTTTCCTTTCAGGTGCACCACGGGGGTGCTGGAACAACTGCTGCTGGTCTTAAAGCTGCGGTAGTGTTTCAAACTTTGTATGTTTATTTCATTGCTAATATCTTTTGGTTCTACTTTTAACCTATCACCTTTATTCGGTTGCAGTGTCCAACAACTATTGTCCCTTTCTTTGGTGATCAGCCATTTTGGGGGGAAAGGGTGCATGCCAGAGGTGTAGGCCCTCCACCCATAGAAGCTGATCAATTTACACTTGATAAGCTGGTCCACGCAATCAGATTCATGCTTAATCCAGAGGTACTTTACTGAAATCTTAAGCACATATCCTGTAGTGTAATCTGATAAACTTGCGTCGCTAAGTGCTTGCTTAAGTCCTTACAATAGTCTACGGTTGTTGGAGACATAATTAAGTAAATGAAAGTGTACTTTCCTAATAGCTTCAATTTTATTATGAGATGGTCACATTTCAACGTGGTAACAAAGCTGGCAGAGATCTTTGGTTCTAGTCTCGCTGCCACCTATTATTGAAATGTTTTCCCTTTGCTTGGCTCATTGAAAAGAATCAAGTCCGCAAGTAAGAAATTAGAAGTTTACTCTCTTTAGCGACTTAAGCTATTATATATGATATTATCATGTGTCATCTCGGCTCTGAAAACGTAATCCTCATATTTCATTAGCGGGCAATTTTGGATGTTTAAACCAATGAACAAAAGCTCAAAAGCTTTCTGATATAAACTAGTGAGACGGTCACACATTTAACACGATAACAAAAAACAACTGACTTTTGGTGATGTTATTATGTGTTCCTTCAGCTGAAATTATCCTTTTATTTCATTATTGAACTATTTCGGATGTTTAAATCACGAGCAAGCTCGATAATTGGTTTATTAACTAGTGAGATGGTGCACAGGTAAAGGAGCGAGCGGTTGAGCTAGCCAAAGCTATGGAGAACGAAGATGGGGTCACTGGAGCAGTAAAAGCCTTCTTTAAGCAGCTATCACGCACCAACAACGAGCCTCCGCGATTGCCTAAACCGGCTAGTAACTTTTCACTAAGAAGCTGCTTTGGGTGTTCCTCGACCTGAGTGGTAAATGATGTTCTCTGTGCCTTTGTATTTGTGCATTCTTAGCTAGTAACTATTGTATTCCCATTGTTGTAATTATGTATAATTTATTCGTATCAACGGTGCTCTTATGCCAGAAAAAAATAATTACCTGTTCCATGACGACCCCAACTTGCTTGAGATTGAGACGTTATTGTTGTAATCACCACTCTTCCATGAATTTACTTGTACTCACATTGCTTCCCCACAAATATTGTATTTCATCTAAAGAAGATTCTGGGTTGTAATGACCATTCTAAATTTTACTAGAATTTATCCTCATTCATGTTTTATGATACGATGATGAGCTTAAATGAAGAGATGAGAATCCATAAAGGCAGTCCCAACTTGTTTGGGATTGAGCCGTAGTTATTTTTGTTGTCATGTCTTAAAAGAAAAAACCTAAATCTTACTATATATTTACAAGATATATATCGTTGAAAAACAAAAAATGAGTGATGAAAGGCAACAAACAGACCTAAAATCTCTCATAATCAATGAGGATTTGGTCAAGAACAGAACACATAAAAGTAGCCAAGGGAGGATATACATAGTTCGATTTGGTTCTGTTATTTGTTCATTTACCAAATCAAGTTAAATCTTTTTTTTTTTCGATTTAATTTGATATGGTTTGTCGATTTTCTTTAGACACCCTTAAAATTGACTGTTAATATTAATAGGGATTGTGTAGGACTAAAAGAATCGACCTTGAAAATAGTGAAATGAATATAAGATGATACATAATTACATATAGTTAATTACTTAAAAATAAGTGGTTTTAAATTTGACTCTCACTTTGCTTAGGGAAAATCTTTAACGTAAAAAGTTTGACAAGCGAGGTTAAAAATTCAACATCATCCATTTTCAAAGTTAATTCTTGTAAAATGTAACTCTTTGTACACTCGCACCAGTCAGCATATAAAGCATGTCACACGTTCGTACACGCGCACTTTTGTCTTTAACATTAATTAAATCACTGAACGATGACAAGTTGAATCGATTTGGTGTGAACACCTAATGGAGATAAGTATTTACGCAAAGTGGCATATTAAGTATCATTGTGCCAGTATTGTCATTGACTATGGTAAAGAGAAACTGTTTCAGATCAAATTATGTGAGATATACAAAACTCAGAAAATTTACAATCAACTGCAAAACATTACCTTACAAACCAATACATTTAAGAATATGAAGGATTCCTTTTGTGAAATGATCTGAAGGCCTACTACCTATTTTTAAAGAAGCCAGAGACGTTGATAGTTACCGTGACGAGATCCATTTCTGCATTTCTTACTTGTACTTCTCCATTATTCTCCTTGCTTCTTCTAGACTATCGTCAACAGAAGCAGTGCCTCCACCGCCTTTTGGACCATCGTCCTTGTTCAAGGCTATGAATCCAAAGTAAATGACTCCCATCATCGCCTGTGGATTAACGAGGAACTTTTTTAGTCGTCAATGAACATAAGTTTCTTATCAGATTCTATCTGCTTAAGCCTTTTCCCAACTGAATATATGGCCTTTTGAGCCAAAAGTCTATCGGAAACAACTTCTCTATCCTAGAAAGGTAGGGCGGTAAGGTCTGCTACTCTGCGTACATCATACCCTCCCCAGAACCCCATTTGTCGGATTACACTGGGTATCTTCTTGTTGTCTTTGAAAATCTCTTTTGAAAAGCTAAAAAGGGAAACAATGAACAATGTCGAAAAGCAGGCATGGAGCATTGACTAACTTCTGAATGTTCCAACATCATTAGAGAAGGATCAAATTGAGGTTTTTGGGCTTTATCGTTTTACCAAGGAACCGTGCACTAACCAATATATATATTTTTTATCTTGTTGACCCCAAGGGCGAGTAATGCAGGTTTAAAACTCGGTGGATACTGTCCCTTCCTCAACTCTTCTAATACCAGAAGTTTTTGTTGCTGCAACCAGTAACGGAACCAAGATTTTCACTAAGGAGATTCAAAATATAAAGAAGTGTAAAACATCTACTATATACTGTGTAATTTATTGACGAAGGGAATTCAGATGAACCCCTTTCTAATACCCTAGCTCCACCCATGGCTGCAACAATAATAAATTTCACCAAAAAAGTGACTTGGGATTCCGATTTAGTAGCTGTGTTTTCCAATCTATGCAGCAATGAAGGGCTGAAAACGTACCAACGCAAAGAAAACTGTCGAAAGGAAAGATTTGAGTGCAAAGAGAGCAAAGGCCGCTCCGATTACTGTCACACAAATCCTGGCTATTGGTCTTGGGATGGCATCCTAACATCATCAACAACAATGCCTCAGTACAACACAAGTTGGGGATCACATCTAACATAAAAAAAATGAGTACATCCAATTCCGTAAATGGATCGACATGTTCTCGTCTCATCATTACGACTTACAGGTACCATGTTGGTTCCAGCTTCAACTCCATCCTTTCCAACTCTCCATGCAGTTTTAAGAACTATTGAAATTTCAGCACACATTGGATTAATCATTAGACTACATGTCAATAAAAAAAGCAAAGAGAAACATACTGTTCCTATACAGAGCTAACTGAAATATGTTCTTTTCCCCAACTAAAACTTTCTATATTTCTCTCCCAAAACAGGACGTAAAAGGATGCAAATAGTATCTCATCCAAATGCGTGGGGGAAAAACGCTTTCTTTTATGGAGTACACATCCAGTACAGTTGCCCACAAAGACACTGTGTATTGGCACTTCCTAAGGATAAGAATTGAAGTACGAAAAAATACGCAAGTTCTATCTCCATTTTGAAGTTTGTCCCTCCTGAAGCATAAGAAGTACTCGTCTCAATGCAGAAAGCAGTAGCAACCATTATGGTCAAACTGCTTCTGAATACAATGATGATTTTTAACGCACAAGTACGAACAACTCTATACAACTAACTGTGAAGCATCCATAAACAAACTAGAAAACTTCCTCCAATACTATTGAGTAATACTGGACAAAAAGGTTGATACTCACAGTGTTGTCAAAGGCGCACAACACACTTAAGCCGTGAAACGAGGCTCAAAATACGTTGAGCACTTCGCCTCGCTTAATGCGTGCTTCAGTCTCAAAACATATATATGTGCATTTTTTTCTCCATTTGCGCCTTTTCCCATTAAAGTTCACGTTTTATTTCCGCTATTTCCACTTTGTGCTTAAAGCTCCGATGGACTTAGAGCTTTTTGGCACTTTTTGCTTTTGATAACAATAGACACGTGTAGTGATTTCAAAACTGGTTCAACTCCTTCCTAGTTCATACTAGTACTATCACATGATCCACAAGTTGATAACTTAATAATCCAGCATGGTCTTTTAAGACAAACAAGGTGTTCTCTCCAAGTAGGCGCTATCACTATTGAGTAAATATAATTTTCCTAACTACTTTTCATGCAATTTTAGTGAAGCTTCAGATAAATTTTCTAAAGTTTTAAAGCTTACCCACCCGTTATGGATGGCACTTCCCAAGCATTTTTAACCGTTTAGTTACGTGATTACACTACTTTTTGTTCAAGTATGTACATTTCACTTCAAAATTTTCAACGAATTAGTGTTCTAACACACAATAAAATTAGGTGTGTTACCGACCCTTCGTCCTTGATCCAAAACCCACCATTTCTATTTCTTTTCCACTAGTAAGGAGTACATGATACTGCATATAAAACCATAAAAAGTCATATTTAGTCGAGGTATGTGCAAGCTAGTCAAGCCAGATTAGCAACCTTTATACTTTTGAGGTAAAGATAAGGTCTGTGTCACTCTTCGGACCCCACTTTGTGTAACTACACTTTTTTTTGTTTGGCTTCCCACTCGGTGTCCACAGCCCACACTGGAGTTCCGACTAAATCCAGATCTCGCAGTGCAGAACCCATTTGGTGGTAGCACTCCCAATCGAATTTTCTCTATACCCAGGGCTCGAACTCGAAACCTTTGGTTAAGGGTGATACTCTGCCACCAGTGCACCACAACCCATGTTGATTTGTGTAACTACACTTATTATGTTACTATTGTAGCTTTCGAAAATCTACTGCCAAACGCTAGCTAAAGAATACTCTAATGAACTTTAAATAAAGCAAATAAACAATTCATATAGTCAAAATTCTTCATAATATTTTCTATACTACAAAATTTAAAGATTGTACCTTTGAAGAAATTGGATTGAGCTGCAAAAATTAAGGGTGTTGCTCTCACATTCTTGAATTGTCTAGTACACAAAGATGTTTGCTTTTTCAACTTTAAAAGGGAATTTGAAGAAAGAAATGACTGATTTATTCTGTAACATTTTGGGGATTTAACTGAAAGAAATGCAACTATGGAAGCCATATATATATATACAAAAATTAAAAATTTATACTATGAAATTTTATGAGCAGAAATCAGATATATTGTACTGACATTTTTTTTGTGAGGCTACAAAAAATGATTGTTGAAATTGAATTTTAGAGAATTAATAAGATTGAAAGAGATGGAAAGGAAACATGATTTTTACGGGTTGGGTCGGGTCGGGTTGGAGGAGTCCATTTTGGTTAAAAGCCCATTATGGATGGGTTATAAGCCCATTTATATGGAAGGCCCCAATGGAAAAATTAGTAAATTAGTCACAATTCCTAACTTAATTAGTAAAAATATCTACACTTTAAAATATTTATTCAAAATGTCAAAATGTCAATATTTTAAAAATAATTTATATCCAAATACTATTATTTATCTTTCCTTTTATTTCTCAAAACAGTCCAACATTAAATATATTCACTATCCATTTAGACTTCTTCTAGACTTTAATACCATTAAATTTATTTCCATCTTTAAGATTTTCAAAAAAAAATTCTCTTTTACTATTTCCATCATTATTCTCTCATTGTTGAAGAAGAACTAATTATTCAAGTTCATATCAATTTGTTCAGATCTATCGATTAATTCAAGAAACCTCTCAATACATAAAGGTATTTTCGAAATAAAAAATTATGTAGAATTTTGGATTGTATGTATTACAGATTTTTCGTCATTTTTTCGATTTTTATATCAGTTTGTTAACATACTCATCAAATATTTATGCATTTCGGAATTTTAGTATTTGAAACACTATTTTTATGATTTTATTTTCATATTTGAAATTTAGTAGATTGTAATTTGTAGTAATCCACATAAGCATTCATACATAATATATTGTTTGATTTTTTTTGTATATTTATATTTAATAATTTTGAATTTTGCTTATAGGGTTATTAATTCACAAATAAACACAAATTCAGATTTGAATTTGGTGAAAAAAATTGGAAAAAAGGAACATAGCAGACGAAGAAGAAAGAGAGAGTCAAAGAAGAAGGTTGCAAAATTGTATTCATATCAGAATAATATTTATATTAATTTTTGTTTGTCAATTATTTTTCTTTTACTCATCATTTATATTTGTTTTAAGAACATTGTATTTCTTTTTTATTTGCAGTCATTCAAATACGTCTCTCATATGAATTTGTATTTCTTAAACATATATGTATCCTGTTTTTCAACAGTTAATTTGTATTTTTTTTAGAATATTGTATCCTGATTATATTATTTTACTATGTATGCTATATGTTTTTCAGAATCTTGTATTCTTATTTTTTTCATAGTCGATCTGTATTTATTTTTTAGAATATTATATCCTTCCTCAACAGATTTATTATTTCCACCAAGTATGCTATTTCCCCCCCAAAATCTTGTACCCTTTCATAAATCATATTCATATATATTGAGATACGTGTATATATATATGGCAATCAAGTAATACAATTTTTATCACCGAAATACAATTTGTAGTTTGAAAGAAAAAAAATCAATTTTAATTTGAACGGTAAAGTGAACACATAAAATATAAAAAATATTGGTATACAATTATAATGAAAACATAACAAAGGAAAGTTGATCTAATAGACTGAAAAAGGATATTTTTTTGAAATTGTAAATTATGAGAATTTTAAGTGATATGTTCCTTTTCTAAAAAATATTATCTCACTTTTTCATCATACTACTTTTTTGTATTTTATATATTATTATACAATATTCTAAATAAAAACTAGAATAAATAGAAATAAAAATAAAATACATATTGAAATGAATACAAAATACAAGATTTTCAAAGAAACAAATAAATACACATGAAAAAATATATAAATACAAATATGTTTTTTAAATAAATATAGATTCATTTGGCATACCTATTGGAATGAATACAAACTAATAAAAAAAAGGTAAAGATTATGGAGGAAAGAAAAAGAACAAAGTTTGATTTTTATTTGAAAATTAAGTGATTTTTATCTTCTTTTTTTTTTGAAATATTCTCTCCCTTGATTTTCTCCCATTTGTTATTAAATAATTGTATTCTTTAAATAAAAACAAATAATAAAAGCTTAAATAAGATACACAACAAATTAAAATTTTGACATTTTCCCTAAATATTGAAAGTGTTGCTAATGAGTATTCTTAAATGTTAAAATATTGACATTTTAAAAAATTTCCCTTTTCAAAATCTTGGATAAAGATTCTGTTTTTTTTGGGCTTTGTTTGGGGCCTATTGCTTTTTGAGAAAATGAGAGTTAAGGGAAAAATACAAAAAATGGACTTATTAGGTAAACTATTTATTCAAATTGAACTCAAATCTAATATATTTACTCTGATTGAATTTACAACCTAAATTATTTAGCTGACTGCTATCTTGTTCTATTTACTAGAATCACAACTGATATCATCGAAGTATATATATATACACACATACTACGATAGTATTTATATGCTCTAATGGTATTATACACTTTGATAATATCAAACAGTAATTGAACCATCTTTTTATTGAAACACTACATTTTTCATCTTATGCCACCAAAGTCTATATATACTCTAATGGTATCAAGGAATAACTAGGTAGTGTTTTCACTAAAGCACTGCTTTTCCTCTTTGATACCATTAGAGTGTATATATATATATATATATATATATATATATATGTATATATACGCACACACACTCTGATGTTATCTATATAATCTGATAGTATCAAACAGTAATTAAACCGTCTTTTTACTGAAACACTGCATCTTCCTTGTTGGTGCCATCATAGTATATATACTCTAATGGTAATCAAGGAGTGACTGGGTAGTGTTTTATCAAGCAATAAATGCAAAATAGTAGTTAAAAACATGGGTGTATGAAAGTAAGGGAGTAGTCGGTGTAGTTTCCTTTTTGGGGTACAAATATTCTTTTCTCTTTTTGTAAAAGAAAAGTTATGTAATAACATAATCTCTGAAAATTCTACCACTTTAATTAATTACAAAAATTTCCATTTTCCTTCTCTCTCTTGACATCCGGATGTATCACTTTATCTCTATCAGATACACTACAACTTTGTTTGGTGTTTAATGTATTTGGTACAAATGTCACTGTTGATACAGAACCCCAATTATTCAAACCTAAATTAATGTGAATATGATTTATAGTTAGTTATCTGATACATAATTCATGTATCGTTTGGTATGTATCAGGTGAAGGAGCAATATATCTGCGAGTTCTAAAAAGTTAGAGATTATTTTAATTTATAAAAAATTTGAGATATGATATAATTAGCAAATAAATTATCGGGGTTTCTGTACTTTAGTTATGCCCTAATAACAAGTTATGGCGATATTCTTGAGATTTCAAAACATAGCAATGCCGTTGCATAATACATAAATGTGTTCTTTTAATTTGGCTTCAGCTGACAACTATGCACTAGCTTTGAATGTATAGAAATACACGTAAGCTTGTATTAAGTTGAACAAATAGACACACATTTACGTGATATAATACACGGAATATGTCATGCAAAAAAAATAAAATTTCCATTGTAAATAAAACACTATATGTGACACGAATTGCCATTGTGTATCTTCGTGTATCCAATGCATATTTGCCTATACTTGTATGTGATATACATATGTAAATAAGTTCAAATCACCTCCAATATTCCTCAAATTTTAATTCGGGGTTTAAACATCAATTTGATATAATAGCTTAAAAAAGTAAAATAATTATTACATATTATAATAAATTAAAAATTATACTATAATGTTTATTTACATTATATATATAATATATATATTTAGGAAAATGCACAAGTACCCCCTCAATCTGTGCCCGAAATTCCAGAGACACACTTATACTATACTAAGGTCCTATTACCTCCTGAACTTATTTTATAAGTAATTTTGTACCCCTTTTCGGTCTACGTGGCACTAGCTTGAAAAAAAAAGTCAATCAAATTTGGGCCCACAAGATAGCGCCACATAGGCCGAAAAGGGGTAGAAAATTATTAATGAAATAAGTTCAGGGGGTAATAGGAACTTAGTATAGTGTAAGTGTGTCTCTGAGATTTCGGGCATAGATTAAGGGGGGTACTTGTGCATTATCCATATATATATATATATATATATATATATATATATATATATATATATATATATATATATATATAATGTTCAAAATGAAAAATGAATGCTAACTTCACAACCACCAGCAAATTGATATATTACCAAATGGGTTTCACATGGCTCCCTCAGTCTTAGATCCATTTGCTGGCCAAAACTAAAAATTAAAAGTATATTTTCTATAGAAACTTTTATTTTTACGTATAAAAGATCTGAAAAAAATTATTTTTCATCTATTTTATTTTACAAGTGGTCAAGAAATCTTAATTTCTCGTGTGATGCAAACGGTCCAATTGAATTTCCTAAAAATAGAAATATTATATTTTGTGAAACAAAGCAAAAATTATTATTTTTGCATATAGTAATTTAATTTATTATCAGTTGAGCACCTACGTAAATTAAATACATTGTTTTGGCCCATACTTCCCAGCTATGCTTATTAGTAAAATGATGAATTAAAGCTACCAGAGATTTCTTTAAAAAAATAAATAAATTAGTGGTAGTAAATATTTGGGTTCTATTTGATACGATGAAAGTCATTTTAAAAACATATTTTCATAAAATAATTATTTTGGTATTTAATTGAAAAGTGTAAAATATTTTCTAATTTTTTTTAAAGATTTATAATTTATAATTCTAGAAAGGAGAACAATACATGATTACATGAAGTAACGATAAAGTTATCTTTATACGCTCATTATTTCAACATAGAAGTATTGGAATCAACCACTGATGATGTTATGGGTTGGTTACCTACATTGACCCTCTTAGGTTTGGTCCTTCTCTAAATTCTACGTAAACATAAAATGCTTCATGCATCAGATTATTTTTTTCCTTTGATAGTATTGTGATGGAATATTTTAATATCATAGATTGATAATAATGTCTAAGGGTTGGTTAGAGTAAGAATTTGAGGTAGTTGTAATTTGTAAAGGAAAATGGCTTACTTATTTACAAATTAGAAGTATTTTATTTTATTTTTTGGTTCAAAAAATGATCATTTATAAAAAGACCCATGCATGATATTATTATATATTGCATTGAATCCCATTTAATGTTTGCATCCCTTCACCAAGATACCAATTCATTTTTATTTTTTTTACCTATAAAAGGATACTCTAGGAAACACACTTAGGTACCAAAATAGGAAAAGATATTAAGGGTGACAAAAAAAAAGTATATAAAAAAGATGGCTAATTATAAGTTGTCAATGGTTTTTATTTTTCTTGGTTTATTATCAATTGTTTGTACCACAAGAGCTAGAGAAGTGCCAAGTGAGAAAGGTCTTGTTGATCAAAAGAATTTTGTGGGGTTTGGTGGTGTTGGAGGATTTAGTGGTGTTGGGGGTGGGGTAGGTGGGTTGGTGGACTTGGTGGGGTAGGAGGTCTTGGTGGGGTAGGTGGTGGTGGTGGACTTGGTGGATTAGGTGGTTTGGGGGGTGGGGTGGTGGACTTGGTGGATTAGGTGGTTTGGGGGGTGGTGATGGTGGACTTGGTGGATTAGGTGGGTTGGGTGGTGGTGGACTTGGGGACTAGGTGGGTTGGGTGGTGGTGTTGGGGGACTAGGTGGGTTGGGTGGTGGTGGAGGTGGACTAGGTGGTGGAGGGGGGTTGGGTGGTGGGTGTGGACCTTGTAGTGGTGCAAGTCTTCCAAAGCCTTGAGATCACGCGAAGAATATTTTGAGTTTATTTTTATAGTTAAAGTGATATTTTTTTTTAAATGCAAGTTTGGGTATTGAAGTTCATTAAGAAAGTAATTTTTTTGTTTTTTTTTGTAATTTTGGTTTGAGTTTGTGTGAACTTTTTGCAATGTATTAATTGACATA
>JAJJBR010000235.1:0-5000 GCA_022817965.1 Solanum lycopersicoides
GAAGCTATCCGACTCAACTCCAACATAATGACTCTGATATAGCTAGCCCTTTTAGGTACTTGAATATTGCCTAATTGTTCGGGTCCATTTATGGTTATTGCTTCTGTGAACATAGTAGCTAAATAATCCCAACGTGTTACATAAGGCAAATATTGTATAATTGTTCGGTTTTCCGCAATTTTCTCCATCCCTCTATGTAAATAACCCAATATTGGTTCGCAGTCGACAACATCTTCACCATCTAGAGTAACGATGAGTCGAAGAACACCGTGCATTGATTGGTGCTGAGGCCCCATATTGACTATCATGAGGTCTTTTCTTGTAGTTGGTGCAGTCATAAGTTTTTTAACGATTCATTCTTCCATGAATTACTGAAAGTGAAAAGAAGTTCATCAAAATTTAATCGAAACATATAAGTTAAAATGAAATAACTCTTCAAATTAATCAAATTAACGAGTTTTTGTCTCTCGAATGTCCAACTGATTAATTAATTCTTTATAACGTACTCTATTTTTTTTTGCCAAATAAGCTAGCAGTCGTTGACGTTTTCCCAAAATTTTCTTCAAACCTCTCTGAGATAAATAGTCTTTTTTGTGCAATTCTAAATGTGAAGTAAGTCTCCGTATCTTATTGGTGAAATTGAATACTTGAAATTCAACAGATCCTTTCTTTTCTTCTTGATAAATAACTGAAATGACAGAATTTTTTACCATAAATGAATTTCCCCTTTCTTTATTTTACAGATATGGATTTTTTCGAATTTTATTGATCAGTAATAATAATGCCAGTAATTTGAACGTGGTATATAGACTTAATTTCTTTATGAACCTCTAATTTTAGCAATTCCAATAAATTAATCAAATTTGAAATTTGATTCAGATAGGAATCCAAAAAGGCGGTAGGTACGTTTTTTTCAGTCACAAAAGCGAATAATTGAAACCTAAAATCCGAAAATGAAGAAGATTCTGTTGATTCATTTCTAGATCTAATCAATACCTTATTTTATTGATTTAGTATTGTCTACTCGAATTAGATTCGAATGAGATGTAAAACAAGGCATGTTTGCATTTATTTGCTTTCAGATACTTTATACGAGACAGGGTATATAGTACTATCAATTAATTTTCAATCGTGGATACATATGTATCCTTAAGATACTGAAACGGCTACCATTATTGGTATCAAACCAATAACGATTCATACAAGCTAAATCTTCTAATCGATAATTAGGCCAAAGAAAGAACTTAAATTTAATTAATTCATTTTTATCTTTATAAAGGGGTTTCCGTTCACCCAAAAATTGACTCCAGTTTTTTACATTGGTTTCGTTGCAAAATACTGAATTTCTATCGACGACATTCCAATTCCAAGAATTAAAAAAACTTCGAATTCTCAACTCTCTACGACGTCTAGACCATAAAATATTTTCAGGAACAAGCAAATCAAAATGAGTTTTTTCTGTATTTATTCTTTGAGTTTGAGGTTGCAGAATGAATTCGTCAAAATTCTTTTTATCAACATATCTTTGTTCTCGGTATCTTTGATTAGTTTGGTGTTTACTTTTATGAACCAATGAAATACCTATGGTTTGATACATAATAAATTGTCCATTATCTTTTACAGACAACCGAATAGGTTCGATAATCAATACCCCTTCTTCATCAAGTCTGTAAGAGGTAAATTTGCCTGAATCAGCATTATATCCAAACTCATTTCTCTCCTTTGAATTGACGATATAGTAATTTTGGTTGGATTTATCAGTCGAAGCAGGAGACAATATACCTTGATATTTTCGAGCATTCTTTGATTCAAAGCATCGTTCCATCTCAATTGAAAAAGCAAATAACGTTTCAAGAACAAATCTAGTTCTGCTTCCGTGTTGCTTTTGTATTGTTTTTTATTTTTACCCTTTTTTGTGTTTTTGTGTCTGATTCCACGTAATCTTTTTCAAGATCGGTTTGATGTTTTGAAAAAACAGGGCTCAGATTTCCTTTGTTTTCTATATCTGATCCACGCTCTCTTTGACTTGGGGTTCTTTTGCTTCTTGACTTCGATTCTTTATTTTTATTTTTTATTTGATGGTAGAAAAAAGTTTTGGTTTTGGTTTTTATTTTGACTAACATTTTCATTTGTATTCAAATTAAAAAGAAGGAATTTGCTTGGTATAATCCACGGTTTTATTTTATAGACATTATAAAGTAGTACAAATTCTGAGAAGAACCAAAATTCCAGATTCAATATGGGACGATTAAATATTTTTTCATTCATTCCCATCCAATCAAAAAAGACTTTTTTCGAATTTTTTTGAGTTTTTTCTGGATTTTGATGAGTTGTAAGATAAAAAACCCCCTTTTTCTCAATTATTTGATAATTATTAATACCAATTTTAGTATTTGGATTACTGTTGGTATCGATCTTAACCCAGGCTTCAATATCTCCTTTTTGTCTAAGAGAAAAATGGATAATTTTCCAATCAAAATATTTTCTATCGAGATTTCTTTCTCTATCTAGAATATTGCCCTTTCTTAGATAATTATTGATATGAAGATTGCCGGGCATATCAACAAAGTTGTGTTTGGACGTGTTGGAATTATACGAAATTTCTAAGTTCTTCTTTACTTGAACTTGAAAGGGTAATCTAGAAAAAAATGAGTCACTTTTATTTTCATAATTAATCGATTTATATGCTAAAAGACCATATCCATAACATTTTTTAAAATTATCTTTTTCGTTTGATAATGAATAGAGTTCCGAATCATTTTCTTTTTTGTAATGAAGTAATTGGTCTTTTTCATATGAATTCCATTTGTTTAAGTTTCTATTTTTATTTTGAGCCATACAACTTTGATTAACCCTAGTTCGCCATTTTTTTGGCATTAATCTAGACCATCTAATCTGAGATAAATCGTATTGATAATGCCATCTTAACCAGTTTTTCCATTGATTTATTCTATAACTATAACTCTGAAGTTTCTTATGTTTTAATTCCGAATGAAATATTCCTAGTGTTTTAAAATAGTCCTTTATTTTAGTCTTAAGGAAACAAGACGTTGTGTTATATTGAAGAACAGATCTAAATTTCGAAAAATTAATAACTTGGGTTTGTGATAATTTGTAAAATACATATGCTTGTGACAAGTAGGATAAATCACAAAAAATATGTGAATTTTTCTTACTAATATTATAAAGTGACTTTTTTATAGTCGAAATAAACATAAAGTGAATTTTTTTTTTATTATTAAATTTTTCTTGATTTATTTCATTATTGGAGATGAATTTCTCAATCAATTTGTTTGTTGATTTAAGAAAGAGTTGTGTAGTAATTCTAGGAATATTAATGATAGATAAAAATAGATCGATGTATAATCTTTGAATGAATAATTTTATAAAATAATGGAATTTCCATATTACTCGAGTATTTCTGCTTTTTAATATTTGGAAAAATTTTTTTGGCGATTCGAATTTTTTAATATTATTTGTTTTATTAGGATTAATGTCTATTTCTGGAGTTACTTTCTTTTTCTCTTTTGTAATTCTTTCTATTTGATTTTTGATTGTACTTGTTCTATCAGTCAAATCCTTCATTTTTGTTTCTATCAGTGAAGAATTTGGCCAATTTCCAGATTCAATTTGACGAAATGATTCGTTAATTATTTGATTACTAATTAGATAATCTTTTTCTTTTTTTGTTTCATTGGATTCAGATATTTCTTTGAATCTAAATAATACAATTAGATTTACTTTTGAAAGTTCTTTTTTTATTTTTTTTAGAAATCCAATACTTTTGATAAACAATTTTGTGGTTTCTTTTGAAACTCTTCTAAATAATTTTGTTTTTCCTTTTAAAATTTTTAGAGTTAGAAAATATTTCTTTTTGAATTTTCCAATTTTTTTTTCGAGTTCCTTAAAAATGGGCTCAAAAAAGGAAGGTCGCTTTCGGGGAGAACCAAAGGGAAGTTCAGCTTCCATTCCCCAAACTGTTAAAAAACAAAAATCATCTTTTTGTTTTTGCTTTTTCATTAGCTCTCTGCGGGAGGGGTACAGTTTAGATATATGCCAAGGTTTCAGACAAAAAGGAAATAAAATTTTGATCTGAATCCCGTCTCTCAACCAATTTTTGGGAAATTCTGTTTCTGATAATTGAACACCATTATAAGTACATTTAATCTGCATTTCTCTATTCCATTCCTGCAAATCTTCAGACCATTCAGGAAGTTGCAAGAATAACATACGCCCGATATTTTTGGCTATTATCAATGCAGGTAATAGAATATATTTTCGAAGAATTGATTGAGTTATTAACATGTAACCTCTTATTATTTGTGCAAAAGGAATGTTATCCCAGGCTTCTTCGATCGCTATCCGTGCTTGTTCCTTTCTTTTGTTATCCTCTTTTTTGTCCTTTTCTTTTTTCTCTTCTCTTTTTGTTTGTTCTTCTCTAGACTCTAGAATCTTGAATTCTCCCTCTTTACCTGTCCAATTTCGAAAAATTGGTTTAATTAGTTCAGAGATATCAAAAGAAAAAAGACGTAGGGGGGTTATTCTGTCGACAAAAAGGGGGGAATGTACATTTGCTTGAAATAGTTTCGAAATAAATGTTTTGCGCCTTTGAGCCCGCATAGAGCCTGTAATTATACCTCGCCGAAACTCTGATTGTTGCGAATAGCTTATTAAAGCCACTTCCTCCTCAGGATCCTTAGTCGCGTTGTTGTCAGTAAAAATAACTACACGTTTGGCTTTTCTTGAACGAAGTTGATGATCCATTGATGCGCGATCTTGAAATTCACCCATTTGTTGGTCCAATTCGGTGATTAATTTATGGGACCAGCGAGGTACTTTTTTACTGATTTCTTTTATTCCAATCGATTTTTTTCCCGATTTTGTCTCATTAGGATCAATTGCATTGAATACAAATTTGACAAATTTCGTTCTTTTTTCTGAATTCGCTCTTCTCTGTTCTTGGTCTGAAAATAAAGAAAGACCCTTCAAATTTAAACTCG